>DWMG01003019.1:0-12424 GCA_018244855.1 Elbella merops
TCCTCTGCCTACCTCTTCGGGGATTACAGGTGTGAAGTTACTTTTATTTTCGCTTCTGTCTTTCCACTGCTGCACTTGGGTTTCCTCTCAGAGTGAGCGGGTTAGGCGATAGTCTGCCATGCTGGCCAACTGCGGGTTGGCAGACTTCACACTCCTTAGGGAACTTTTTTATTGAATGTATGGTGTGTAGGTTTCCTCGCGATGTTTTTGGTCATTGTTATAACATGTGATATTTAGTATTAAAGCGCGCATTTTTAAAAAGCGGTGCGTATCAGGATTTGAATCCAGGCCCGGGAATGAAAGGTTGAATTTCGAACCACTAAGCTACCACTGCTTATCTGTAATAAATAAAAGTTTTATATATAACGGAACTGATAGTGTATAAAAAAGTAGGCACTTGTCTCATATAGGTAAATTTAAAAACTTCATGCTTCTTCATATACCTCCCCTAAAACCATTTTTTATGTACAAAATAATTATAGAATTATTTATGATAATTTTAGAATAATCTTTTTGTTAGTGGTGTAGTACCATTATTGGTGTTTTTTTATTGTGAGGAATATGTATTTGAGTTGGATTTCAAGATGATTTACAAATTAATAGCTGATTACAGTAATCCCGTGTTCGCCATTTCTATTTAATGATATTTATTCAAAGTACTGACCCAAATAATTGTTTGATAAATTTTATACTTAGAGAATTAAATTTGTGAGACCCAATTGAAGGCTATGAATTAGTTACGTGACAATGATCTGTGCGAGCGGTGTTGCAAATAATAATAAAAAGTAGGTAATGTTATAAACATTCCAGCGGTTATATAAATCCGTGCAAAAAACATTTTTAAACTCTTTATTAACGTGGAAAAGAAAACATGAAAATTTTCTCGCACCACGGTGCGTGAGTTTGAGAAACGAAAATATAACAATACGGGACATAAATATTAATACCTAAATAAATTTCAATAAATTTTGGCGGATTTCGGTTGACGTTAATTTTTTCAATAAGGTTTTACTACGTTCTTTTTTATTTTTAACATTGATATATCGAGGAAAATAATATTACGTCAGTTCGTAACACGATTAAATTTGGTGCAAATTTATAATAATGAATTTGACTTTACAATTCTGAATTGTTTATATTATATTAATATTGTTTAATTAATTATTGTTCTTTCGTTTCCGTCCCGATCCTCAACATAGCCGCCTCTCATATATCTGTCATACGGTCCTAAATAACGCGAATCACAATATTGTGACCTTGTGGCTCTAATTATGATGTCCGAGATGAAAGTGGTCGTTCGAAACGATTTTACGTGACGAATTTCATTCTACGCGGAAAAAAATGGGGCAGACAAAGATTAAAGTGAACGAACGCCATAGAAAATGTTTTATCTGCTCCCAAGTCGCTTGACGGATCGGCTGGTTAATTGGATGGCAGGACATTTTGGTTTAATTAACCTGGATATGTAATATAATGGTTAATTTAACGTAATTTTTTCGTAGAATTTTTTTTACAAATGAAACCAGGCTTTAATATTTTGAAGTAATGTTCTGTTTTCTCTCAACAAATTATGATTCTGGATTTGTATGACCTTCCGCACAATATTCTTTGCGATTATAAATTTTTCTGTGTTTTTTTATGAAACTGGCTTAAGTAAATTAATTTATAATTATGTATTATATAAATATTTATATGTGCCTATATCTATGTACATAAAAGATTTTAAGCTAGTTAATTTGAAGTCATAATGAGGTGGCTTATGCACAGGGTAGTCAAAAAAGCATAGGTGAGTTTTAATTCCACAGACCAAATGTCACGTGGATTTTCTAGTTGTTCTGACAAAATACCTTAAAATAATTTTAAATAATGTTCCCCGCTCATTGTCTAGTATCTACAGTCGATAGATTTTAGCGTGAAAATATATCAAACTCAAAATATGTACCTTTAGGTAACAATATGCAGAAATGCTAGATAAAGTTCGGTTTCAAAAAAACACAGGCTGTAGAGTAAAATTAATAGATATTGAGAATAAGATTTAAATGAAAATTTGGATGTGAACGTGCAAAGTCCCGGGCAATAAGTTCGTGTCGAAAATAAAACCGGGCGGCCGTAGAGAGCGCACGAAGAAGACTTCCTCAAACTATAGGAAAATTAATAGAAATAGAGAATAACTTTTGACCATCGGCCATAAATTAGCATAGTAAATGACGTGGGCTCGGCCATACATTACGCTGCAAGGGACTGCACGGTATATACTCCCATTATTTATATTCATATTTTATGGCGATAACGATTTACGACTGCCGCTTAAGATTGTTTACGAGATATTTACGCGATTTTAAAATTCGAATATTGACTTTCAAATGTTTTATGTAGCTTTTAATACGCGTTTCGTTTTATACTTGTTTCACGTACGTTTAGTTTATTCATGCATTTTGTTTGTCTTTTCTTAGGAGTAGGAATGGAATAGTGCTACAATATCGACCTCATAATTACCTCATAATAGTTATTATGCATTATTAGTAGTTCGTTTAGCCACTCAAAATGTATTTTAATTTGACATTTTCCTCCATAGTTTTGTATTAAGTTCGACCTCTATTGCTTAAAGATATCGTAATTCTGTTTACTCACGCTATCAACAATCCTTTTATCGTTCCACTGTTGGTATGGGTCTCCTCTCAAAATGAGAAAGGTCAAGGCCACAGTCTGCTACACGAGCTAAGAGCGGGTTGGCAGACTTCAGTGCCTTCAAAAACATTAATGTATAACGCTAAGGTATGCAGGTTTCCTTACGATATTTTCATACATCGTTACCATAAGCGATCTTTATTTTAAAGATAGTCAATTATTTTCCGAAGAGAAAGCTGTGAGGTCGGAATATAGTCCAGAACTCTCAAAGGGGAGACTAAATTTTAAACTTCTGCGCTATGAAGTGTTGTAGATTAATATAGCCGATTATTTTCTTTTTAACATATTTTACAAATACTGGTAGGACTATAAACTAACTTTCTGGTTCAGTGGTAAACAGTTAATCTTTGTTTCCGATGGAGACGAACAGACAAACAATAAAGTAAATTTGTTTTGAAATAAACATCTCCAACTAATTTCACAATTTAATTTTGGTAAAATCTTGCGGTTCAATTAAAATGAAAAATTACTTCTTGTAGTACGATTTATATATAAACCGCTCAAATATTTCGTATTCGTTCCGTGTAAAGTGCACAATAAATTGTAACCCGGTTTTTTAAATCAGTTTCTCTAATAATATAATGTTGACAAATATAATCTTCTACGTTGAGAAATGACGTCGTTCATATGAAACAACCGCGAACTACTTGTAGTTAGTTTTCATTTCTTAGTCTTTCTAAAACCTTTTCATTCACCTGTGGGTGAGTTGATACAGAAGATTAAGGAACCACAAAAGGTTCTAATTCTCAAATAATTACATTATACATTTACATTGTATATTTTCGTATAAGTATCAGAATCAACCCGTAAAATTTTAGGTGACAGGATTATATTTTCTTTAAATTGGTCTTCAACCTATTTTAACCTCAAAAATTCTCTCTACCGAAACTATTCCACCTTATTAGTGTTTATTGTAAAGAAGTATGCGATAACAATTTGGGGAGAACAAATTAGTGTGTGAGATACACGGCGCTGTCGTTCTAACAACTTAATGGGTAATAAAATGTGATGGATGTGTTCCAAAAATATATCATTAAATAGATATTTATTTTTGTCATTTTAATATAAAACGACTGCATCATCTATTTATGCAGGAAGACTTTAAGAACAGCGGAGATTAGCAATTTAATATCATGCAATACTTGTTGAAGATATGCCTAACTTACACGGTCAGCGAGAGGATTATGGAAGACATGTGGGAATATGAAAACAAATTATTTGATTTTTTTTACAAGTATCCTCAATTTATCCTCAATTGCCTTTTATAGTGTAATAAAAATAAAAAAAATTATAAAATAATAAAAATAGATTTGATTCAAATTTAGCCAATCAATCTATTTAATTAGTATTAATTAAAACGAAATTCAAAATCCGCGTGAACACTGTCCGCGGAGTTGCGAGCACGTTCGTAAGCGGTTATTATATTCAGGGTAAGCACCTATAACGCGCAGCAATTAACTATGCACCTCGCTTTGAAAACTTAATAGTGGAATATTGACGTGTTGTAGGTTTAAACGGAACACTTTGGTAAAAAGAGCCAAACAGCGGGAGGTGAAGGACATTCCTCGTGCCAAGTTGATTTCTGCGCGTTGTGCATACGAAGTTCATTAAGGCACGACGCGCACTGTTGCTACTCGTAACGTACATTCCACGTCTAATTGAGCGGTGAGTGCGCCGCGGGAATGCTCCGTATATTTCGGTGTTTACGATAATTGTAAGTTACAGACTTGAACTGAATATATTGTATGGAGCAAATTGTACATGCCATTCAAAATTAAATCTGGAGTTTGTTATTTTAATTTTATTTACAACGTATATACACAATGTAGTGTATGAAAGTGGGGATATTTACTTTCGAGAATTTGGTCAAAAAGAACTGCGGTGCATGTACATCAGTGTGGCAATGTTTGGAGTAGTTGCAGGATGTGGGTCAGAGGGTGAAAAGGGTTACGTAGATACTCGTATACTAAGATATGTATTGTTCTAATTGTTATCGTCATTGGAATTGGAAGCAGTTATCTAAATGCCGATTTGTCATTGGACTAATTAACATCCCGTAACCTGCAGATTTATTTTCTACTTCTACTTATATCATAAATTAGTCGTTGCTCGTATCTCCGTTCGCTCTTCCGAAGGAATGAAATATTTATATATTTATTTAACAATTGTACAGAGAAATAATGGAAATATAAATCATACAAAACCAATTTTGTACAAAGCTAAGATTGAAATTTAATTAAGATTTTCCCGTTGTAAAAATTATCTTGGGTAGGTACATCTTGACCCTGATATGTTATTGCGGTATCAAATTTTGTTCTAATCAGTCCGTTTTCGAATGAAAAGGAAATAATAAGCTCGACTAGTAAAATATTTTTTTTGCGGTTTATACCAGAGACAACACAAAGCAATGACTATTTTCAAACAATATTTCATGTACAGATCTATCCTCGTTACTATTTTATTGTAAATATATGCACGAAGTAAGAAAATAAACATAAATCACAACCACAAAAATAATAATAATAATACATCACCGTACCATCCCGTGCTGTTGCGGTCGTAAGCTTCGGATTGGTATGTATAACGTTTATTTTTGCATATTATTATGTGTGCTTCTTAAAAATTTTGTTGTCTCAGTGACATAAGTATTAAGATATTAAGATAAGTATTAAATTGTGAAAATATTAAATGTCACGTTTGTTAGTCGCTTAATAAATTGTCTGGACAGGCGCGTTTGAATGGAAGTCAATGTATGACGAAGACGTGTAGCTACTTATTGTTAGATATAGATCTAATTCGCTCACACTACGTAGCTGAACGTCTGAAATAAAATTAGTAAGTATTATTTGCTTATTGGTTCGAGGTACGTGATTTCCTCCTTTAATTTCTTTTAGCAAAGACAATTAAAAAAAAACTTAAAAACAAAATTTTTAAATATAGCACCGTAGCGTAGTTTTGAACAATGATTTTTTTTAATACATTTACTTTGAGGTGGATTTTGTCCCGACCGCAGCTAAATCACTTATAAAATTGCATAAACTGGAACTCACAAGAATGAAGATACTTGCAGAAAGTTTCTCCAAAACCCAAAGTAATATTAAATTTTTATTAATACAACATATATTAAATACATTCATTAAGACTCACACACACACACACACACACACACACACACACACACACACACACACACATATAAATAAACAAAACTAAATCACCGTTTGTTGTCACAACGGGATCAAAGACTAAATTATTACAAAGATCAAATACCATTTTAATATGTGTTATAATGGCATTCAATTCACAACGCGCTCCGGGTACCGGGGAGCGGGTAAAAACAGAACTCCACCACACACGCACCTGCTTAGCGAATCAGTGACATGCGCATGTAATCATGTACATGTCGTCGTTGACGCGCAAAGCCGGAATCTGTGTGAACTGACATCACTATTAGTAACTATTACGGCTAAGCCGCTCAGAGGCGGCTAATGAAGACTAATCGACAATTAATTCAACAGGTTAGCGCTTCTGCGCTTAGTCTGTGACGATACTTCAGGGCAATGGATGTCTTGTCGACACTGAGTTACTTACATAGCCGTGCCGACTGATCCCTATTTTATGTTTTGAGTTTCACTGTTTTGATATATCTGGTTAATTTGTATTCTGTATAGTTATGTTAAATTATTTTCCATAACTGAATACACTAATTGTGAGACAAGGTACTAGAAAATATCTACAATTATAGGTGAACTAAATAGTCAAAATCTGATGCTTTGACCGTTGAACAAGTTAAAATATTAGACTCGGTAGATGTAGATGTTCATCTGTAAATGGAAATTTCTATCTGAAGTGGTAGGTATATGTATATGATTAAGGTCTGAGCATCGAGAGGCCATTATTATCGCTTTTCTTTAGTATTTTCATTTTGTTTCGGTTGGAGAAGCGATAAACAGATACAAAGACATCGAGTGTCATAACATTGTTCTTTATCACTAAGACGTGGAAATCTACAACGTACTTTTCTATAAGAAGCAGTGATAGCCTAACGGTAAAGAACTTAGCTCCTCACTCCGGGGGTGTTGGGTTTAAATCCATGGCGCGCACCGCTTTACAAAAGTGTGCGTTTTAAGTTTAAATATCGTTTGCTAACGTTGAAAGAAAACATCGTGAGGAAATCTGTATACCTTAGAATTTGTAAAAAAAAAAACTAAGGTGTTTTAAGTCCGCCAACACGCACTTAGCCAGCGTGGCCGACCATGAACTTAATCCTCTCAATACGAGAGGAGACCCATATTCCAACAGTGGAATGATAAATGGGTCGATTATTATTATTTTATTTCTATAAGTATGATGTAACACTTTATAATTGAAACATTCTTTAAGTGGCAATGAATCTATGACACACGATTTACCAGTCTTATTTAAAATCTGATACAAATATGAAATGCAGAGAGATTGTGAGAAAGTAAGCTAATGTTGTGTACATCAAGCAATGGCCATCAATGAACACTCATCATGATCAACTCTTTTATAGTTCCACTATTGGACACGTGTCTCTTCTCAGTCAATCTTATAAATTAATATATATTTAAATCGCTAATCAGTAAATGCATTGTGTAGAATTTTTAGATAAAGCGTAATTAAGTAGTAACGATATATTTAATTTGCATAAACTGTTAAAATTCTCATAAAATCTTGCTGTCATAATTAAAATCGATCATATTTCTAGTCTTATCTCATTAGAATGTAGCTATACATTTTCTTTAAGTTGTTTGTTCAGTGTGTTTAGGAACAAAGCAATTAAAATGAAACGATATCAATTCCATTAACTCCGTTTCCAGCGCACGTTTGAGAACGCCTCCACACACCGCGCACAAAGCCCTTCAAGAAAATTACTAACATATCTCAGCAGAAATAATAAACCGCAGCTTGTCACCTCAAGATAAAAGGGATTAACTCACTCGTGAAACAGGTTGACTCTACCATGCCTCTAGTACACGCTAAACTAACCCTTATTGCAAAGGAATGATGGTTAGAATGTTGTGCAAGAAATGTAATAAGTGTCTGAAGAAAATTAACAGTGTATTATTGTAAGTACGTAGGTGTAACGACGTATAATTTCGTTTTGTGACAACCCTCGCGTGCTAGGGATGGCGACGCTAGGGTTGTCGATGTTCATTTACTTTTTGCAATATACGCTCAAACAGTGAAAATATGTATCTATATCATTTTCACAATTATAATTATGTTGTAGAAACAAAATGGAACATTTAATCAGGGAGTTCTGTCGCGTTGATCAGAGTTCGAAAGCTTATAGAACAAATAATTAATTATTTATTCAGATATTGGATTGATTTGTGTTTTTCTTTGTGTTAATGAAGTCTACGATAGAATCTTGCTGTTTTACAGAAGAAATAAAATCAGTGATGATCCTTAAGTATTAAAATCTAGGATTGGATGAAATTACTATAATTCGAAATTTATTACGCATTGAGAAAATGTCGATATTTTTAAATACATATTCCCAACACTAATTCTTAGATGAGCTGTGAATTTTAAGTGGCTGCCATCTGAAGTGGGCTTGTTTTGTCTAACTCAACCAAACACAGGTGGAGATTACGAGGATTTTCTCTTATCCTTACGATGTTTTTGAGTGGCTGAGAGGCTGTACTCGTGCCTACATTGTTATTTGACTGAAACAAACTTTTGAATAAACACACGTTTATTTATAAACAACAAAAGAATAATTTGATTCTAACGTTATAACTTTTTGTAGTTTTTTAACTAAGAATTTTGAAAGGAGAGATATTTTTTCATTTAGTATTTTGGAGATGTAATACTTGGTGACAAGTTGTCAGCAGTCACCACAACCTTACCGTTATCAGTAGATAACATCCATGCAACATGTTGGTACATGTTTGGGTACACGAATCCCCATATTTCGCCCAATACACGTCGTAAAATCCTAAAATAAAGCGAGGCGTACGCAATGAAACGTAATAAAATTGAAAACGTTACCAATAGCAGTGAAACGGTTAGAGCGATATGAGTGTTAAATGTTTTAGAAATAGCCCGTATAAAAATACCTATGCAGGTAGGTAATGGTGATCGCGGATTGCGGCGCGCGCGCGCTCCTACAAGAAACACATGGCCTCATGTTTACGTGCGGTGGCGCGCGACTAGTCTTGATATTTGATATTTATATGCGGTATTAGGTTTTTACCTGCCTACCCGCACTTGGTCATAGTGGAAAACTGTAGCCTTGACTCTTCTCGCACTGAGTGATGACCGCGTTCGGTATGGTAGTAACGGTGCGATGAGAAGTTTCTTGGTGATGTTAGTGGTGATGATGTAATCACCATCATACCGTTGCTTCCATGCCCATATTAGCCTGATTATGCTTTTAGGGCAATGGTTAATTACTGTAATTGCTGAGCCATAGATTACGAGTTCAACTCTCATCTGGGAGAAATACTTCTACAGTGAGTTAGACAACATATTTGGTGTTTGTTGGTCAGAATTTTTATCACTACTGACTACTCTCATATAGTGCTGTTCATTTTAGACATATAAAATATTATTTAATATGTCTAATATGTACATAAACATTGCTTGCTTTCTTTTTTAATTAGATTCAATCAAACTATAAGCGACTAAACGTGACGATAAATAATAATAACAGCAAAAATAAAAACAATAATAATAACATACTAACAAGAGCAATACTCAATAACTAATCTATTAGTACCAAGACGCGGCGGGCGGCGTGCACTTGTCGATCACGCGCAAACGCATCAAACATTTTGGTAAAACCAACAGGTAATTTTCAGGCGAGCGGACGCAATACTCCGCCCGTATGTTTATTTTCCTTCTAAATCTATTTATTTTGCCTTCACCGGAATGGGGCCGCTGATTAGTTTTTATTTCACGAGCCCAATGTTTTTTATTTGTTTCGCGCTAGGATTCACACCTGTTCGCTGTGTGGTTAAATAAATCGTTGCGTTGAAACGCCTGCACTAATATTGGTTTTATGATGTGATCTATGTGTGAGTATGGAGTGATACGTTTTTTTGTAATTCGACTGTTTCTGATGATTATATATTGTATTATCTTTAATTTATGGCATTTATTAGACAATCTTGATATACGTACCTATTAAAAAGGCACATTCAGACCAGTTGTCATTGGAAATGTTATCGTTAAGTTCAATGAATGTTACTCAAGTCATTGTCAACTTGTCATTAGGGCCAGAGTAATTAGGCATTGGATTATATTGAATAATTACGTAATATAACCCCTGTAATCGTCGAAGGGGTAGACAGCGGGGTGTAGTACACTTTCACGTTTCACCAGTTGCGTTTACGTCCCAGAATTGATTAAGTGGTGAGCCTATTGTCATACACCAGGCACAGATCTAAACTCCGAGCCACTACTAGAAATTTCTACTAGAAATTCTAAGTTAGAAAAGTTCTAATAGTACCCGACCGGGGATTTGGATTCGGGACCTCCTGATCGGTAGTCGCGCTTGTCATCACTCCACCAACGAGGTAGCTGACTCATGAAATTCTATAAAAAGAAGTCTTGAAAAAAAAAGAATTTCATGGGAATCATTTAAGTTAAACAACTTAAATATAATTGTTTAACAACTACCTACATTATATTCATATGCATTATTTTTTAGCCCAAATGATTTGTGATAAATTTATTTTGTAGTTGCTTAATACTTAATTCTTTTGTCGTAAGTGATTGGACATTCCTACAAGATTGTACAATCGATCAATGAGATCTTAACAGAAGTAGATATTACTAAAGACCTTAAACCAAAAAAGGCGCCAATATGATAGCTTACGACATCAATTACGTTAAGAAATATTAGTTCTTCCCCATTTCATCTTTATCGAAAAGGTTTTACGGCCTACAAGTTATTTTATTATTACTATATTTTAACGTTTATTTCCAGCATATTTTAAAGCTTCTTTACAACTAGCTAAAGCATGTTTATTGTGGCTATTGAAATTATCAAGATGGGATTCGCCAATCGCCATTTTGTTAATTTCAAGTAGAATTTAAATTAGATTATAATAAAATTTTATTATCGGAAATATATATAGTTCTGCTATTTCACGGTAGATGGTGACAGAGGATTGGTGATTTGTGCTCAGATTTTGAGCTCTGCTCGTAGAGATGCTCATTTTCATTAGGTCTTTTCCACTATGCGGAGATATATTTGGTCATTTACGTATGACCGAATAAATTAATTATTTCACTATTAAAAGCAATGAGGGTCTAAAAACAACTTAGATATAAAAGTCGATAATGATAATAAAAAGTCGTGAAGGTTTTTCGCGATCAAAAATTTAAAAAAAAATGCTACCTTGCAGCTGACGCCCCCAAATGCGAATGTCGACATTCACCCCCAAATGCGAATGTCTAGAAAACAATTGGAAGAAGTATCAGCACTATCAGTTATTTTTTTGTTTTCAGTTTGACCTGAACTGCTGAACAAAATGGATGACTCCGACGACGTGCAGCCGTGATATTCATCATGATGGTACATTTCTTCTTTAGGTTGAGCATTTATTTAGCATTAATCAACATTTTTGTCTTATTACATAATTTGTATTATGCAATATTTGCTGCCTGTTTTTAATTGCACTTGTAGTTCACTGACGTCAATCTATGATGTATTCCAAGTCATTTTAAGTTATTAGTGTTAAGTTATGGGATACTTCGTAAACATCTGAAGCGAGGGCGCCAAAATTTTACTCAATGAAAGTAGCTCAATAATCTAATTTAAAGTCACCTTTGCGAAACATTTCAGTCAACATAAATCGTAACAACGGCGCGCGGGCGCACGCTGCGGGCATTCCGGCGCGTTCCGAGACGTTCTGCTTCGCGTCCGCCCCGCACGCCGGGCGTGCCGGGCGCGCCGCGCGCTTCTCCCGTGCAACCCGCGTTTCGCAGAGCGAGGCGCGAATGATCGCTGTCCAATTAGATATCTGGCGGACAAATAGATAATGGACTACGTGATTTTTTAATGTTTGTTGTATTAGGAAGTGATGCAGGTGCAAGTAGGCCGACGAATACCTATGCCTTGTAATACAATGTGGCAGATGTTGATGCGTGCGACATTAGCTTCTGGCAGGTACGTATAAAAATAGTACTCGTATTGGAGTGAACGTTTTTAGACTTTCCGACGCTATATTTGATGTGTCTTTCTATGTTTTATTGCAGGTTTTTTTTGACAGAATTATATTTAAGCATATACAGTAAGAGTTAAAAATATTAAGTAGGTAATCAGTTTACCAATGAATATTGACAGTCTTGAAGGCCTTGAACAGATATTTCTCCTAGAACTGAGGTGCCAAAAAAAATTACATGTATCAGTTATGGGAGCGTTTCACGACGAAAGAAAATAAGTATTGTAGTATAGAAAGCGAAAAATATTCCAATATATCCATATAAATATTTGTATTTGAATGTATGTTAAACCTTATAAGATTTTAAAGAACACCTACAGTTCTTGTTTTAATATGCAATATGAAACTTGTTATGCCGAGATTAATACCAATCATAATATCATCAACCCTCTAATCGTTTTAATGTTAGACACGGTTCTCCTCTCAGATTAGGGTTAAGGTGATAGTCTGCCATGCTGACCAAGTGCCGGTAGATGTGAATAGTATTAATAATATTGGCAAAACGCGCAAGCACGGCGGCACAGGGCCCGTGGCGG
>DWMG01003020.1:0-12423 GCA_018244855.1 Elbella merops
ATAGTATACTTTTCATCACGCTACAATCAATAGGAGCAGAGCAGTGAAGGGAAATGTTGGGAAAACGGGAGAAGTTATTCCATTTATTAAGCTTCCATCGCGTGTGCAACCTAAATGGTTAAAGTTACACAGAAATCATTTTAAAATAAAATATTGAATGTAATACTGCTTATCCCGGCAGGACGACGTCTGTCGGGTCCGCTAGTATATTATATTGTAGAATGTTTTTGCAGCTGTGTGTTTTTATTTATCGTATATTTTAACAGTGAATAATTAATTGATGATGATGATTGATTAAATGAACGAGTGAACTAAAAAAGTTTGCATAGTATTGCCGCTACTTAAATATGGAGCTGAATAATTTAGATACTTGTAATTTTGTGTCTGGTTTAAGTGGATATTATAAATAATGATTAATGATAGTTAATGAGAACATTAAAGAAATGAGCTGCTGTGAGCTGACTGGCTTTTATGGCTGGTTTCAGCTTTGCAAGTGGCCAGCCAATTGCAAAACTTTGACTTCTAATTTATTATCTGTGTATTTATGTATGTTATGATAATGTTTGTGACTTTCTGTTTATAACTACCTGTATACTGTATATATATTTATGATTTTATTCAACGTATCCGTAACTCAAACAGAAAATCACAAAAAAATCCCTAATCTAACACGTGTTCTAACAGTGCTTTTTCTGTCTCTCTTTCTCTCTGTCTTTCCCACTCGCACTCGCGCTCGGATACAACGGTGGATGTGGTGTGACGGTAACCGTATATATCTATTGGTAAATGTATATAATACATATATATATAATATCTATATATGTATATATATATGTTATAATCTTATCAATGCAAAGGTATACTAAGATACAAGGTGGATTTCCAATCACTTCAACTGGACGAGCCCCTGGACGACGTTGACCTCGACGACTATTGATTGAATAATTTACGTCTGCGGGAAAACTTACATATACACGATGAATCTGATTTAACAAATACATCCATGTATGAATACGATGAATCCGATTTAAATAAAAAAAACGAACAATCGCAATGAATCACTATAAAGATTAGTTTATTATTACTATTATTACTGCTGATGTTTTCACGTCGCTAAGGCTTATTTTTTTAAACCAGGATTATTTTCAAGGGGGTGCATTTATAACACACGCATTGTTTATTATCAAAATATTATTTATATATATGTATGCATAAAGTGGGTATATCAAATATCTCATGTCTGTTATTTCAATTAAGTTTATCAGATTAAATTTGTGGTGGTATTTGAATATATTAAATGAATCAGTACATTTTCTTTCATATAGAAGAAAGAAGGGTGGTAGTGCACCCCCTTGCACCCTCCTGCCGACGTGTGGGTCGAGAGGTGACTCGCGCTACTTGCGTTTTGCAAACGATGTAAAGATTAAATGCTTTACTCAAGTTTATAGTTTAAATATAATACGCAAAAATCAACTGACCACTTGCGAGAAAGACGCCAATATAACAAGGGAAGTCCCCAGTGGATACCAGTCTTGATCGACGAGTGCTTTTTTTCATTTATTTATTAAAAATTCTTGTTGAAAACCATGACGAATATCGATGTCGTACGGCACAGAAAAATTCCAAAGATAAATCAACCCTTATAGTAGAATCGGTACTATTCCTTCAAGATGTAGAAATGGCTGCAGTTTTATGCGAATAAATGGAAATCATATTTTAAAGTTGTGATACCCAAAAGACGCAAATAACGTGACGTCACTACGACGATAGTTTTAATGCTGCATACTATTGGGTCTTCAAATCGTATATACCCGCTCGTTGGTGGCACTCTAACAACGATCAATCGACACCTTAGTGACGGAAAAATCAGCCACTACAAAAGGTTTTAGGATTGTCGCTTGACTTCCTTTTATTTTTGTACATTTTTGAATGTGTTGCTAATGCACACGAGCGGTTGAAACGCGGCGGGCGGCTTACGTTTTTTATCTTTACGGCGTTTATTTTTTAATTGTTATTACTGTTAAAAAGTATACGCGTAAACTCTGTGCGATATGTTTTTTTAAATTTCGTTGAATGTTTGGGTTACGTTAGTTATTTTTATTGATTTTATTTATTTTATTACAAAGCAGAAAATTTTCTATTCTTTTTAACTGTACGCAATTCTCGTTCTTTTTTTTAATTACTAGATTTTTATTTAAAGTCGGATGAAGAGTGAAAAGATCGGAATGAACGGTTGACAGGGTATTACAATAGCCTCTGCAGTTGCAAAGTACTCATGGGATTGTTGATGAAAAAGTGTCTTTTGGCTTATTACCTTTATAACCTGTGACTGTGTTAAATAAATCTGATTATAGTATGTATAAGGGGGAAACAATAATGCACTATACTATTTGTTGCATATGCAAATAAACTACTTTTGAATAATAAACAAAAATATTTATCACTGACGTACCTACTGATAATTGTAGAAACAGAAAATAAATGTTAATTTGGGAGCAAACGTCGCGTTTAAACCGCTCGTCTCCTTTGTTTTCATTTTGCTCACACATTGCTTACTACTCTGTTCCAAAAACTTGTATTTTTCTCCAATTATATCATTTTTAACGTCTTCTACTATAGATAACTTAACTTTTTAGCACCATGTAACTAAAATGTTCAACAGTTTTTGCTTGAATAGTGACCGTTTGATAAAAACCAAACTCAAATTTGGCTGATTTATTTGTATAATAGCTTACAAATACATATTAAACTAGCCTGCAACTCTTTATCCCTTTGCACACCATGAATTAATCACGGCAACCGAGTCATCGAACAATTCTTTTATTTTATCCGGTTTATCAGTGTCCGTTGTAAAGCCGTAACAGTAAAGGACAAGATTTACAATGTGAATTTACTAGAGATTTGATGATACCAATGCTTGAAATCGGGGCGAAGTGTAATCCTTTAACTGTGCTTGTGTCTAAAGTCGCCTGTACAATGATTTTTTTTTCTGTGAAGTAAGAATGATGAATGATCCAACAGTATTCAATCCTCAACGACACAATGTTTATAAATGCTCTTAGATTGTCTTGGCTCGTGTACATCGACAGGATGACACTTCGCGAAGCGATTTTATTTGTAGCGTTGGTCATGGTAAAATTGTCGTACATTTTGGTTATGTTATCCACTCTCATCCTAATCTCTTTATCTGTACCCGCTTCCAAACCAAGCATGCCTTTAGTCTTTCGATTCTTATTTTTAAATTGTTAGTCTTAACCGTTGCGAATTGAAGAAAGTATCTGGATTATTTTGGAATACATTCACACAGTTTATGGTACTTGCCTTAATTTTCAATCGTGATAAAATTATATTTTTACAAATGAATGCAGGAAAAAATTATTTTTAATTACATGTGTATAAGTTTTTGTTTTAAGGAGACCGCGCGGGTAGCGGTATATAATTTTTCTCAATAACTTGACTTTCGGTTTTTTTGGGTATGCGCCGGTTTTTGCCTTGGTAGCCATGATTTATTTAATTTTTGATGATCGTGTTTGATTGTGATTGATAAATAATGAGTGTTTCCTCGACTGTTGTATATATTAAGAATATTAGCTGTAGGAAGAGAATTCATATTTATAGTACAAGTATGCGCTATATGATACAATTTGTTGAATCAGTTTGTCACGTTTGGTCAATGTTTCAGGATGACGCTTCTGTTGTCATACGTGCTTGAACAACTAGCGTTTTGGATGTAGTGCATTAGACGGGGACCATAGCTATCGAAATAAAATAGTCATGACTCACAAATGACATAGATTGTCGCTAGCCGATGATTAATTAACATTGAGAGTGATTGATTATATTATCACTGTTATTATTACCTGTATGAATCATTCAAATCATCAATTATCTGTCAGAATCGTTAAAATGAAATGTGCTAATGTTTTTCGACGTGTTAACTTTTAGAATTCATATATATTTGTACATTTAAATCTCACAGTCGATATTACACGAAGCAGTAAATCAGGGGGCGCCAAATGATTGGCTGTTTACAACAGTCTGTTTTACAAGAAAGAATAACTATTATTAATAGAAGATGGATAGAATGATGAAGATGATCAGGATGATGCTTCTTCCTTGTGCTCTTGGAATTTAGTCCATGTACGCAGTATATAAAGATGTGCATATTTTGCGATGGTTTGTAATCATCTTTATAAACGTTGTCCAAAACCAATGCAATTTTGAGATATTCAGGCTCTCCTTAATTTTAATTGTTGACACGATTCAATGTTATTAAAGATGGGCTGTAGTCGAGGAAAATATAGTGACATTTCAGTGACATTGGCTGCCTTGTAACAAATTTAACCGACCATGTTCATAAAGCTACCATTGAATATTCTGATACCAACGAAACATTCTCGAACAATACATACAGCTTTTTCTCACAGTTCATGACTTCTAATAATGTTTATCTTATTTAAGAAATTATTAGATGATGTATTGTATCAGTGGTTTTCATAGTACTGAATATCATCACGAGACGGGCCCATGATATTCATTTGCAAAAAAGTGCCGTTCCGCCGATTATACGTTAAATTACTGGGTAAGTTTTAATAATAAGCGTATCCCAACTCCACATATCACAACATCAAACGTGACCTGACTTTCAAGCGTAATTTTTAAACTTTTAGTGTTAGGCAATTAAAAAAGACTCAACTTATAAGTTCAGTACGTAATTACGTTGAAATTATACTTGAAATACACATTGCACATCATCAGCGTATTGCAGTCCACTGCTGGACATAGGCTTGCAATGTGAGATATCTTTATGCATAATTCCCACTCTGGGTTATGCACGATGGGGGAGATAGATAGGATAGTTATATCAGAGGACATGAGACATTGCATTTTTATAAGACGTGTCATCTGATTGTGTGAACATCATATTTAATGTGTTTTTAATATAAACAATATCGTCTCCTTCGTAGTAAACGAAGAATGATTAAAACTTAGTACTCTATTATGAATTGATTGAAATATTCTGTTTGCTGTGAACAAACTTTGAGGATGGTTCTACGAAATATGCCTAAAATGGTACCGTAATACATTAAATAATCTTTCGATGCAATATCGTTGACTTCAATGTGTGGAGTGGGATTATTCGTCATAAATACGAGCCTTAATTATACCACGTCAGAAATTGAGCAATACTCGTTTTCTGTAGTCATATATGCATACAATATATTATAACTCATATACTTCGATAAGAATTGCATTAGAGTTAGGATGGTATAAATAGATTATCATAAAAATATATACCCGTTTGCAATATCACCGAGATTTATACATTATATGAAATATTTATAAATTATATTTACAGTTGTCGTTACTGTTTTTTTTTGTGTGAAAACCATTTTAATTTTCTGTTTAGGTGTTGTGCAAAATTAGTATAGTATTCGTAGTGAGCTAGCAACGATGCGAGGTTTCATTAAAGTATTATGTCTGTATATGTAGCCGTCGAAACGAATATTAGAAGAACCTATAAAACCGGAGCAATTGTAATTGTACAAACTTTTTTCCACTTACCTGATACTTATCGATCTATACAAGAAATATAGATATAATTGCGCTTTACATAAGATTCAATTGGCGAGACGTTGCGACAGAGACTATGTGTTAGAAATCAGCTTCGCAATAGATAAATCCCGTAGGTAAATGGCGAAGCGCGTGTTCCGAACATTGTAGGATGTCGCTTCGCTACCGTTGATATCGCTTCGGTCAGCCTCGCGTCGTTTTTTCTAGATATGTAAATAGTACGACTATCGTAACGAGTGTTTTGGATAAGACCTATTAGATTTAAGGAATAGATTAGGGTTTTTTGCATAAGACCACTTAATTACCGAACGATCTGATAATATTCATATGCGTGTACAATTGTGATAGTCCTGCATTCACTTATTACATTATTGTATGGTGCAACAATAATATATTAACTTTTATTTAAAAACGCAGTGTTGCCCACTAGCGTCGAGTAGTACCCCGATTGTATTCCAAAATATGGACTTCTCCAGGAAACTTCTTCCATTCTCTCGGTGAAAATTCAATTTCAAATTCGTGTATGGAAATGTTGAACTCATTAATTACCTTGTAACGCATATACAACATATATTATTATATATACTTACATACGAGCAAGCCACGCTTAGAAATGTGTTCACCGAAAAAAATATACTGATTGGATATTCGAAAAACTTAAATGAAATGTTTAAAACTTTGAAATATTTGTTTACCGTTTTAATATATTTTTTTAATTTTAATCTATAAATAATTATTGATATATTAGAATATATCTTAAAAAAATAATTCCGGTTTAGCTCTATAAATTCAAGACAAAAAAGTTAGGTTAAATATGACAAAACAATAATAATACGCACTCGGTGTAACATCACACCGTACTGCAGATTAACATTATGGGTGCACCCGAAACGCATCCACATTTGGACATAACACATTTCTAAGCGAACTCGGTTTATATACAAAAAAATGTACTTCATATCCATTGCGTTAACGTACATGTAAGAGAAGCATACAATGTACAATGGGAACGGTGTGACGTGGCGTTAGACGCGATACGCAGATGGTGTAACAATACGTGGCCGGTGTAAAATCAGTACGTACTAACAGTTCAATGTAGTTATCGTATTTACTAAATTAAGGTACATGTATATTAATGGGAATAGCCAGGACTTATTAATGCTAAAATTTATGCTTACCGTAAACTTGATGAACTTAAAATACTACGATGATAATAATTATCGACAAGCAACTGTATGTTGGTAACATAAGCAATAATTAGGATATATTTATATGGCAAGAGGATATTAATAGAATTTATTATAACATATGCTTGATATTATTGTTATTAAAATATATCTACGTATATTATTGATCGTTGTTACTTAAGTTCTATAATGTATAGGGCCAATTTATTTTGGTGTTATTTTATATACGAGTAGCTTATTACAAATAGAAATTAATATTAAGTGATAAAAGTAAAGACAAAACTAAAAATTAATAATAGTAATATTTAAGTGAATTGCGAAATATTAGTCACTAATAGAAATTGTAAATTAGAAAAATCTAATAGTATCCGACTCGGGATTTGAACTCAGGACCTGCCGATCGGCAGTCGCGCTTGCAACCACTCCACCAACGAGGCATTCAACTTTCTAAAAATAAAAAAAATATATATACACAAAAATACATGCCTTTTCTGTATAGGTTTGTTTTACACATCTTTAATTCCATGTACTATTTAGTGAATTCTAAGTCTTGTGTATATTCTTATACCTCACTTTCAGCTTTTGCTACATTCGAAGTCTTCGTTAAATTGTGAAAAGTCATTTTGAAATCTTTTTCATACAGAAAGATTACAAATAGACCGACATAGTTATTTCAACGTTCCTCGATTTTCTAGTCTGTGACTATCGCCAACTTTGTTGTTCTAATTCTACCCTCTTCTAGTTATACCCTCGCCAATTAAACTCGTGGTTATATGAGTGGTTGCAAACTCAATATCATTTCTCGTTTATTTGATTTCGCTACGGAGTTTTTTCTCATATCCTAGTGCATGCTGTTCTTTAGTGGTATTTCTTCGAATGCACTGCAATTAAATATATTGTCTGGACTATCCATGAAATCTGTTCGTGACTATATTCAGCTCTATAATGCAATAAAAATTGTACAATTGCAAGTGATAAGTGCCTCGACTTAATGTAGTTTATCTAAGAAAGCTGTCAAATAATTTGGTAATATTCCTTCAGGGTCCTTATAAATAGACCAGCCCGGAGAACTAAGAAAAATTTAATAGTGTTTAAAATGGAACTTGGGGACGTTTCAATAAAGTGTATTTTTATGTTTCGATTCTTTAATGTCAGAAAGAGCCTTGAAGGCCGTCCCAAAAAAAATTGATGTATAGACATGGATTTTATTGAAATTTGTTAAAATTCTATGTTAAATGCGATAAAAGTTTGCTCTACTCTCCGAGCCAATTTCATATTAACCCTTATTTGTTAATTCACTCGAAATTGATATCAATATAATATAATGTACCTTAATATTAATGAATCGTATTTACACAAGGAAACAGTACTTTCTATGAAGATATTTCCCTCGACTTATAATGCCTTATTACCAATGCTGGAAATTCTATTTTATATCTTCTTGAAATAATCTCTGAAGTGCTAAAAACGCATGATTGCACACTGCTCAAGCAGTAACCGATCTAACTAAGTCCTCTGTCATTATCAATACAACTGACCAAGTCGGCTCTCCATTTGTTCAGAATGTTTCTTCCCGTTGCAAGGATGGGTCTGCACTTCACCAGGATGGCTCTTCATTGGTCCAAGGTTACTTCCTGGCTAACATATATACAGCTAGGACATTTCTCATTTTGTCGTATCTCAGATGAAATGCCCGAAAACAGGAATATTCTAAAAACAAAGGAAATAATACAATTAAAAAGGAGTGAAATATTATTTTAAAAAATCTTGTGATCGGATAGCGCACTATTAAATTAAAAACTAACTGTGATTTATTAATGCTCGACTTATATTAATGTTATAAAATAGAAACCGGACTTATTAAAATTAATTATATAATATAATAGTTTAACAGTAAGACATATATAGCCTGTATTATTGGTATGTAGTTTGATATTTATGTACTGTAAGGCAAGTGTGTCGCGAATTTCAAATCCATAACTCACTAATGTGAGTATTCGACTAATTTTATGATACTCATGTACACCTGCCACTGTTTTTCAACTCTACATGTAGGATGGTTTTAGTATAAGAAGCCTTGTTCACCACCAAGTTGCCAAATGTAGATTGCTAGACTTCTTGTCGGTTGATTATATTCTGTCTTGATATATTCCTAAAACCAATACTATGTCCATTTACAACAGATGATTACTGACTATACAAGGTATGTCCACATGACAGGATCATTTTAATAACAAGTATCTGATCTGACAAAGAATTTATATTTGGATAAAGTGAATAAAAGTAATAAATCTATAGATGACAATATAGTCACGCCGATAACAAAACAAAGGTAAATTTACTTGAAAATTCACAAATACATCAAGCGAAACTCTTTGGTACATAGTAGTTCTCTGTCCAGTCATAGTGGACGAGGATTATGAGATTTCTAGATATTCTAATCAACAGCACATAACTATGGTTTGATACCAGACAGGCAGATTACTAGCCTGAATTCAGAAGCATAATTTAAATCATTTGAAGATCAGAATTATAGACAACTGAATATTTCTTTATGCCCAAGCATTTATCACATAAAATCACAAGTAAAAATTTCGGTGATGCTTTACCTTGTGGTCATACTATTAATGAACATTTTGCACTAAATATCGGACCAAAGTTAAATTCGCACGAGGCGCGTATTGAAATTGATTTTACACCGTCCGCGTATCAGCCCGGCCGCTCTTGCCTGCGTATCGTGCAAAGATAAAGCTGTTTACACACAATGTAACACACGAAACAATAAAGCAATATTAGCGTACGAGAGTATTGAAATGTGTACAATTCATCAACTTTTATTGACTGTAGAATCACTATATAGTTTCGTTCATTACTTTTTGAATCTCCGTGCCTATTATGTCTAAAGTTTTTGATTGGCAGAATGCATTGTCATGATACACTTCTGAACTCTCTTCGCTAACAGCAAGTCGTATGACTGCCGTTTTTGCTTATTTAGGTTTATATTGGAATAGTGTTCAATATTTTCTGCCATCGGCGTGCGTTTCGAAACGCATCGTGTGTAAACAGCCTATACTTGTTTGTCAAGTGGTTTAAATAATAAAGAACCGTATGTGTTGTGTGAAATGTTTTATTTACATGTATTGCAATCGAAGAATATATTATCTACTTTTAAATATTGTTATGAATATATGGTGTATATTTTTCC
Source organism: Elbella merops (assembly GCA_018244855.1). Classification (NCBI taxonomy): domain Eukaryota; kingdom Metazoa; phylum Arthropoda; class Insecta; order Lepidoptera; family Hesperiidae; genus Elbella; species Elbella merops. Next base: position 9,967 of record DWMG01003020.1, read on the forward strand.
TTCCAAAATGGAAAGGTGTTTTGCAATCACGAATTTTCTTATAATGTAACCACAGTAGTTGTAGAATGTGTGCGTGTGCGTGCGTGAGTCCGGTAGGAAGGGTTGACGAGTTCTAGAATTGTTAGTGACAGTAGTGCCTCCTGCACTGTCACAACTGTCATATGTTCATAATGTCATATTGTCGGATTTTATCAAAAGTTACTGTCCCCATCCAAAATTAGCAATACTAGTACTTGTAACGTAATTTAAGTACTCATTAATTAATTGAACGTTATGAACCTATATTTTTGTATATCGATTTTAATTTTTGCCACAATACATGCAGTTATGACACTGAGATGTCTTTTTGCTTAATTTGGAGGACAGATTATAATATGCATTAAACCTGTTAGACGAGCATCAATTTGTCAGTTCCAAGTCCAGTATCTTCTTTCTGGGCATGAGAGTGTACATAGTGACATGTCTTCTGTATTGTTACAAATGAACGTTTTATCTTTTGTTGAATATATCATGAAATCGTCAAGTTATAAAATTTGGAACCGATTTTTACTTGAAGGGTTCCATTATTTAGTAAACTTTTTTGTTTTTAAAAATCACCGAGTGATCTTGCCGGATTGACGCACAACGTGCGACCCTTAGTGATATATTTTTAAAGGTTCAGAATATAGTAATGTAATTTTTTTTGCCTCGTAGTGATAAACTGTTAACTCCTTGCGTCTTATTGGCTCGCGATATTCTCCTCTGCCTGTCTCTTAAAAAAACAGTCTATATAACGCTTCCTCCGATAGTTTTAAAGTTTTTGTCATTTTCCAATATACGGTACATGAATTATGGTTGGCATCTATAAATTGAAGGAAGCGAAATGAAAATACGATGTTCTGTAGTTGGATTCGGATTTGTCGATGTTTTCATGTTGAGATCGCATATGAAGTCCTATAAATGCTCTTAAAGTCAATTGACTTTGCCAATAATGGTGTTCACAATTTATTGATATTGTGTTTAAAACAAAATGAAAATACATACTAAATAACATGACCAAAAATTAGTTTTTCTAATAGTTCAACAGTCATTGGTGGCTAGGAATTGGTGGAACACTACTTATGTCTGGCATTCAACTCTGGAAATATCTATTTTTGCTATTAAACAGCGTTGCTTACATTGCACTGTTGTTTAAGTTCCGTTTGAGGCCTTAAATACACTTAATCCGTAAGCGTTTCAAGTTCGACTCTTTAATTACCTCTTGATAGATAGCATCACAACCGTGCCCAGACTAAAACACGACATATAGGATTATAATACATAGTCTTCGTAAAAATGCAATAAACGTTTAAAAATAAACAAAAACTGCATGAGACCTTGACGGATTTATATTCAGGTTACAAATAGTATTCTGATATTTCTCTTGCCATGTCAAGGAGTTAGTAAGTTTACACTGTTGGCATCGATATATTGTTCGTTGGCGCGTAACTGAATACACGACCAAGTCACTCGAACTAAGCGAGAATAACAAACGGGTGTACATCACGGCGACCCCACAGTATTCGTTTATCAACATTGTGACAGATGTTTTTCGTAATAGTTCGCGCGTATTTGAGTGACTTCTTCGCGTGTTACAGAGGTGCGGCGGAGTTAGTCCTTGAAATGTAACAGCGTGTGTTCTACTGGCGACGGTCGATTTGAGATTGTATGCTTTTCTGATAATAAATATAACGTTTGCATTGATTAAGTTGTCGTTATTTTGTAGTACCGTTTGTAGACATTTTGATAATATTATTATTATTGTTTTTCTTTATTTATAAACATTTAACATATTCCAGATTGATGAGTGAGAAAATCCGTAAAAGTGCTGCTTTTAAAGGCAATTTACATGTGTCATAATTAATTAAAGAATTATAATTGAATTCTAAGCGATCTGTTATCCCATTATTGTTAGCCTGTAATTGTCTAATACGCATATTATGACGTACTTTTATTCGTTACTTACATGACTCCGGCGGTAAGTTGCATATTTTACTGTCGAAAGAATATGATCCGACTTGAAGTACATTATTGTACATGCAACCATTTGGGTTTTTCTTTTTTAATTCTTCATAATTATCATTGTACTGTAGTCATACTGTAAATAACATTCTGATGTGTTTATGTCTTTTGTCACGCTAACTGGATCCGAGGTAATGTTCATAATAGTTTATGTTGAGATTTTTTTGTGCTTGTGCTTGTGTGTGCGTGTGAGCGCGCACACTTATACTCGTATTTGCGTTTGTGTGTGTATGTCTGTGTGCGCGTGTCTGTTTTCATATTTATTTATGTGTATGTAATAATGTCTATTTGGATGTGTTGTTTTGAATTAATTCGCTTCTTTCTATTAATTGTTCCTTTTTTTTTCTTTTGTTGTAAAGTTGATGTGAAATTTGCAATATTATTTTTTTGTTGCGTTTTTCATTATTAGATCAATTT
>DWMG01003021.1:0-12423 GCA_018244855.1 Elbella merops
AAAATTATCGACCCATTTATCATTCCACTGTTGTAATATGAATCTACTCTCATAATGACAGCGTTAAGGCCATAGTCTGCCACGCTGGCCAAGTGCGGGTGGGCACGCTTCACACACCTTAGAATTTTTTTTTTTTATAAATTATGAGGTGTGCAGCTTCCTCACGATGCTTTTTGTCTTCACTGTCAGCAAGTGATATTTAAACTTAAACGCACTTTTGTAGAGAGGTGCGTGTCATGGATTTGAATTCAGCACTCTGGGAGTGAGGGGCTGAATTCATAACTACTAGGTTATCACACTTATACAATAAAATATTGGATCTATTGCAAATTCATAATGAAAGTAAATTTATTAATACCACGAATGTATTATTAATTTACCTATATAAATTATTGTAGTTACGATTTAAACATGTGTATGGTACATTTTAATGTATACATGACAACGAAACAAATAACGAATAACATACCTAAAGCCTGCTTTCGCCATTTGAGGCAATCAGCCTTTGCATAGAAGTCGCATCATTCATTGTAAAAAGTCAGTCCTAACATGCTATAATTAACTGCAACTTAAATTGTAATTAGATAAAATACATCATAATAATTATAAGAAAAAGAAGCACTGACAGCATACCAAAATCACTTGAAATCGGTAATAAAATAGTAAAATTTCACGAGTGGCATTCTCAGTACAGTTTTGCATCCACCAATCCACTTTAGTACACAAACAGTAGCGAAGGCCTACACGGTAATAAACGTCGAAAAGTCTACATGCGAACTGATTCTGTCGTAATCGACGTCAGATGAAACGTAGTCGTATCATTTGGTGACCGCTTACATGTTATTATGAGCTCGTTATAATATATGAAGATGTCCATTAATTTTACATTGCCAACTCACGTGTACATTAAATACTTTAATCATCGTATATGAGTGTACTACGCTCCAGCTCGCGTATAATTGCTTTTGGAAGTTCTGCCTCGCTCGCGCTTGCTAATTGGCTTATGGATTATAGCAAAGCATGTACTTATATGAACGAATGCATATGTGTATGCAACTGTTTGTGAATTGAATTAAGTGAAATTTTTAATGTTTTAACTCCTCCTGGATTGAATTATCACTGTATAATACCCATCAATGATATGGCACACCTTGATATATGTAGGTTTGGAAAAGCAAAAACAAATATGATAATAATAATAATAATAATAATACTTATTATCGTCACACCCGGCCCCGCATGAGATCACTATCTTTTGAGACCAGGCGCGCTTCTTCTATATGCATCTCCTTATATTTCGTGCCAAAAATGTAGATGAAAGTAGCGTTAAGCCTTCATGTTTTAGCAGATATTAATATGATTTTTAGTGACAAACTTGAGAACTCTTACCGTATTTCAGAGAGCACAGACGGCAGTCTGTATGCTGACCTTAGATACTAGTATATATATACCTATGTAGATAAATAGACACTTGTCGGAATCGAACAAGTAACGAGTAGCAAGACGTCTTAGAAATTTACGTAGACAGAATTACAATAGGCTTTAAAAAGTTTTCCAAGGCAAAAGTGAGAATTTATTTGTAATAATGTACCTATCCCACAGTTATTTAGGAGAACAAAGCACTGGGAATTTTGCAATTGGATTCCTAGGTTAATAGCTTCCAGATTTTAATAAAATCTCAAGTATAATTCTTATCTTTTTTAAATCATACGATAGACTTACGTTTGTCCGCGATTCCGGCTGACGGAAAGCGCGGATGCGTAGGAGCACGCATACCTAGGAAGAACCTATTCACCCTTGTTTTGAACAGACCTAAGTTATATGTGTCCGGAAATACATATAATTCTTGTGTATTTCTTGTGTATCCGGACACATAACTCTTATCAATTGACACTGTCCCACAGACTGCACACATTTGTAGAATAAAATAGTTACTCCGTATTTATAGAAAATATTACTATCTACCTACTTAGCTGGTCATTGGTACAGTACTAACGGTGGCGCTTGTTTCGTATGAACATTTTCTCATAAAAATATTATTATTTCATGACTCCAAATGCACCACGATGCAAATGCATGTAATTAAAACCACATATTTGGTGGTATTTAATGTACAAATATATTTCTTATCTTTTTACAATACTTATTTATATTAATTTGTAAACATTGTACGAAAAAAATTTCATTAAAAAGCTGTTGTAGGTAGCTACATATGATCCTTCCATCTTGATTTATTAACAAAACAACATTCAATTCTAATTTACAGTACAACTCGTTATAGTTCAAAAGATATGTTAACATTTATTACAATCAAAAACTCCCGCAATAACGAAACGTTAGAAATATGATGAATCAATTCCATAATACAAATAAACTCATTATTTTTATTAGTGACTATAGAGATAGAACGAGATCTACGAGTATACATAGATTGAGCGACGGATCACTTACGCGCGTTCGACCGACGGCCAGAATTTCTCTATTAATTCGAAGTTAATCAACCTCGAAGCTTCCATAAACGTCAATAAGCGTGACGCAGGTGTCGTTGATATGCCGTCGTCGATGAAATTATAAGGCGCTGTTTATAATAAAACATTTTTTTTTAAATGAACAGTGAGGAGTAAGGCTGCGGTCATGATGAACCGCTGCCCAGACATCTGCGTCTAACCTCAAACACGACCGTTAGTATCAGTTAGATTATAAGTTAGTGTTAATTTAGTGTAAGGATTAAAGGAATAATAGTATTTTATTTTATTTCTCTACTATATTCTTGTTGTGTCTATAATATGAGCATAATTTTTTACGTGGTAATGTATTATTAAAGTTATGCGCTTACATTAACAATCATTTTTATGTCAGTATATTTATATAAAGACAACATTATTTTTTATTTATTACTGTTTAGTGCTGCTAGTAGACTTAGAACATTCGAACGCAGTAACTATGTATTAGGAACAGCAAAAATTTAACTTGTTAATGTTGTTAGTTCACTTGAACTATGACAATGAGTGTAACGCATATTGCATATTAAACCAACTAAGACTTTAGTACGGTACGAGTAAAATATGAATCGCGTGAAAACTGAAAACACTCCGTCATGCAAACTTGCTAAATCCAACTAGCATCTAATAAAACTTCAACAATCTTTTCGTCTTGCAATTACGTTCATAAAAAGGTTCTGTTTCGCAGTGAGCACAATGTCTTACCTGTGATTATGTGAACACGAGTGAAGATTGATATCAGCACTTAGCGGAATCAGCTGCTGATGCAATAAAGATGCGGCCAAAGCGGGGAATTTGTCTTAACAACGTTTTATTCGTACCGCGCCGGTTTGGACGCACGCTAATTGAAACTGGTGAAAAATTGAGCCCACATACACCGCCTTAATGTCGTCGCTTCGTTAGTGTACCTATTAAAATGTATCTAACTTTTAATTAGCTTTAACAAGTATATTTTTCAAAGGATAATTGCAAAGGATGCGCCGAGCTAAGACTCGTCTTATAAATTAGCGAGTGTATTTACATAACGAATGTTTATTATGTTTCAAATTAATCAAACGTCCAAATAAGGTAAGTAACATATAAAAATAAATTCATCTTGGCATATCGTTCGCGACTATCTTCAAAAATATGTCCTTCGCGAAGATAATAATTAAAACTCGGATGTCTACATAGATTTTAATAACCGTAATTTTAAACGTTTAAAAAAAATAAAATCTTCAAAAATCTTGTGTACAATAAAATAATAATAAAAATATAAATTCATAATGCAGATTAAAGTTTCGTTGACGGATATACCTACATATCATTCAATACAGAGTCCAGTTACCCATCCAAAGGTATGGTAGAAGAAATATATTTGACTGATATGGTTAATTTAGTGAGCACGTTACTTTTGTGGTCGGTTCACGTCAATCATTATGGAGATGACAGCGTGACGGGAACGGTTGCCAGTGCTGTGATGAGTCGTGGATGATGTTGAGCCTTACCACTATAACCACGAAAGTTGTACACACTCGTGTAGTCAGTTTTTACATACAAATAATTGTTAGAGTCAACTTTCATAACTGAAATAGTCAACTTTCCTATAATAAAAATAATTACTCGTAATTTTTATATAACCTTAATAGTCAACTTTTTCATAATGTAGATAAAATTTGATGCCTAATTAAAATGTACTTATAAATACGCATACGATTTTACGTTTTTTCTGTTACTTTATGCTAGTTTTTGCAACAAGTACCTACCTAGATATAAAAATTTACTTTAACTAAAGATTTTAATTTAATAAAATTTGATTAATTTTAATCACAACACATTTAATGAAAGTAAATTAGACATTATATGGTTATAGGATAAATTTCAAAAGCGTCAATGTTGAAAACTCAAAAGAACGAAGAATAGAACCGAACAGAATAGAAAGAATAGAAGAAAAGACCCAGCTCATTTATATCGCAATAAATCTTCATAGGTTGCATTATCCCGTGCTAACACCACATAGGTGGTAACACTGTACGCCGGACAGGGGGCAGGTCGTTAGTGGGGTCGCGTCATTACCGATGATCGATCACCACCACCGGCGCCGATCCGACACCCGACAAATTTAATTTAGACCGCCACGTACTATGCTGTTGCTACAACAGATAGACAATTTACAAAATCTCGTGTCATGTCTATTCAAGTGTCCGACAATTGTGCGTACTTGGTGCGCGTTGACTATTTATCATTGGTTAAACAGCATATTGTATCACACCGTCACGGCAAGCCCTTACCGGGCTGGCAGAGGAATAAGCTTAAAGAGAATTGATCTAAGCACAATGGGTCCTTGTTATAATCCGTATTTTTAATTGAATTTATGGATTCAGTGGTAATATAAATTAAGACATTGTTTAAAAAGAAGTAATTGTTTCGGAAATGGAATGGTGATTAAATAATAAAGATCGTAAAACACTCTAAAAGGTCGCAAAACAGGTGTGGTATATATGATTAAAGGCACGAAGCTGGCTGGCTGTCATTTTTCATTTCCAATTATATTTTTATCAAATTGGTCTTTATGATCGTATGAACCAGTTTGCGGACTTGCATTGCATCGTTTGAACGAGGCCTCATCGCTCAATTATCTTGTCGTTTAATACAAGGTTATAACCCCACGTAAGCGTACATACATATATTTTTATGATTAAGGAAACGCATAATTAGGTGTTTCATATCACATTCCTGTATAAACGCAACACAATGTTTTGATGATACCTCGAGCACATTACCGTGGCTACATCGTACGCACGTTAGATTTATAACGTAATTCGGTTTTAATGAGCACAAATAACATTTTACAGGCAGCTCGCGATCTGATGTAAACAGTTTTAATTGCACCGAATTACGCGTCGAATCGCTACGAACTCGGAATCAACACCTCTGCTCCGAAGAGGTGGAAACGTTGGCAAATTTCAGTTTTATATTCGCTCGTGAAATAATAACGAGGCAATGGATGCACAGCTCGCGAAATATGCTGGGGGATATTATTCACGTTGAAGCATAAGCAGACGGAGGAGCGCTGGACAGGTGGTGCAAGTATGTAAGGGTGGGTGGTGGTAAATGCAGTCGGTCGGGGCGCTAACGTGCGCGGGGCGAGGTGCGGAGGCAGGGGAGGGGTGAGCAGACGTCGTCGAGGAGCGTCGGAGGCTGCGATCGATGGAGCGCCGACACGCCTCGCGCCCGCCGCAGCCCGCGCCGCAAGCTACCTCTCATTGTTGATTCACTCGCATTGCCCCACCGTACCTACTATGGCTACCTACATTTCAACCAGAAACAAAAACTCAAGTAAATTAATTATAAGAAGTAAGGACCCTTTATTTAGTTGTTCATTATTTAGAATTGCAATGTAAAACCATTAAAATACTTGTGGGCGTACATATTCCCCACTAAATCTATTATCATCTATGTTTAATTCACGTGCTTCCAGCTCGGATTGGATATTAATCTAAGTCCTATATTAAGGTGATCAAAATAAATTGTAAAAGACACAAAATCAGAAAGTTAACACCTAACCTGCCACGAAATGTTCAAAAGGATACATTAGGGATCTCCCACATCTCTCTGAAATAACTCACACCAAGAAACACAATCAAAGGTCGTACCTTATGAAATATTTTACGAATTCCTCATGACCAATAGAAGTGCCTTCACACGATGCTCAGCACATCGGTTTATTTGAGACATTTCAGCTGTCAAGAGATCGTCCGAGCTAGACGAGCGTGTTAAACGGGTGTATTGTGTACTGGTCGGTTCCTTTGCCCCAAACGCAGAGTATCAGATATTATCTCGCCTCACGTACTAGGAAGCCACTCGCCTCCAAGATCCGGACGGTGCCGTGTAAGAAAAATGTTAATCCGACACCCATGACCCGACGTTTCCTAATATTAATCTCCGTTACTAATAACCATGATCATCTTGTGTTTCTTTTAAAAAAATCAAGGTATTTTTCTTTTGTTAAGTGCACTTATATGTATATTTGCAAACGTCTTCTTAAATTTAATACAGTAGCACATTCAATTAAATCTAATGACAATGTTGCCAAATACTGGCAAAAGAGTATAATGCGAGACGAATAGGATATATTTATTGTAAAATAGTTTACAACTGGCAATAAAAATCGAAACTAAAATAACAATAGAGCCTTAATTTCGGGTTGACTATCAGAAATAAATCATCGATTAAAACTTCAAATCGTACGGCGAGAGAAAAAAACGGAGCATTCCCTTATCGCTACATCTGAAATCTTGTCAAAACGGTTAGCTAAGAACGGGATTAGGCAACAAGGACAAAACGAATAAAGTGACGAGGTCCGACGCGCCGGGCCATGTCGCTCACCGCAACCCATTCGCCTTCCTTAAACACACTTATACCACACTCATAAGGCCTATATTCCTATACACAAATCGTACAACAATATAAATTGTAAGTGACGACCAATTTGAATTCCAGATGATTTCAGAGGATACCGATCTGTCACCGATAAAGCGCTTGTATCCAATAGCGGCTTTGGTGACAAGTCAGTTGACCGCTCGTAATCCAATGTATCAAAAATATCTCTATCTGTGCCCCATAAAATTATTTTAATGGGATAGATTCGTCGGATGTTTAAATTGTTATTACACGGCTTTAATACGCCCTTAATTTCGCATAAATGATATTAACGCAAACGAAATGTGTGCACTTCACCGGGTACTTTATCTTTCGACGTTTCCACGTTAATTTATAGTCATGTAATAATAACTGCGGAACTTAAAGCAGGTTTAATGAGGCGTCAGTCGAAATTATAACTCTGAGTTGAACGTTACTAATGTATACGCAAACAACTGCCTAAGGGCCGTGAACTTCCACGTATATACATATATCCATCTATATTTAACATCCCCATGTAATGTTACACTTTGGTTGTTTAAAAGGGTCGTTTTGCGTGTGTATGTTACACCCGTATGAAATGTACGCTTGTGTTTCTTCGAAGATAATCACCTGTAGCTTATTTATTTATATACACAGACAAATGCGAAACAAATTAATAAACCGAAAGTGATCTGTACGAAGTTTTCTACTTATTGCCAAAGATATCTCTGTCAGAGGACCTTTGACTGGAAAAGGAGTTATCAATAAGTAGTCGTAGATAAACGTGTAGTATGTAGTAGAAGCCGAGCAGGAGTGGAATGAATGGAGAAGGATAGAGTGTTTGGCAACAATAACAATTATAATAAATACATACACAATAACATGCAATATACGGCTTCTTGGAAGGTAGGTAGCTGTAAATGACAATGTTCGATTATGGAAGAACAGGGGAAGCGCGCTTATCTATACAACGTGACAGTTTACAGCCTATGGAACAACTACGGACAGGCCCAGGGACTCACACCAAACTGTCTGGGGACACGCGACACGTATATAAAATCTTATCAACCCGTCATAGACTTAATTAGGCGCATACTAATTGTGCTTTATAGCCATAAAATTGGTACGACCAGCTATAAATACTCACGTTGGTAAGCTACGCATTAAAATTAAATAGTAAGATATGTATATTGGTAGCGATCTGGTATTAACGCTTTCGAAAACCGAACCCCGATAATCTTCTATTTGTAATTACTGAACTGTTTGTTTCTTTTTTCTAACTACTTATTAGCTACTTAACGGCGGGATTACACGTGCGATAACGTCACGATATCGCTGTTAGATGGAGAGCTTGACGAGACAGGCTGCACCTGTGCGAGCGGCGGGCGAAGGAGCGACGATCTAATTCGGCCACAGGCTAATGAGCCCGGCAGCGGTTCCGACGCCATGCGTAACCGGACGCCCCACCTGTCCCAGTATGAAATATTTTTAATTTACGGAGCTCTCCGAAGATTATGAATATTTCGATGCGTTATCGCTTCCACCATCGAACCGCATATTATGTTACGCCACGAAGTACCCTATGAAGATCCATAACTTACTCGACGGGCGAACCGAGCCCCTCACAGTGTCCGCTTCAATAAGGATTATATTCACTGTATCTCCTCACACCTCCTTTGGAAGCCTTTTCTCAGAATTATAGGTTTTGATCACGACAATATTATATTTCCTTCAAACAAGCGAATAAATCAATACAATGTTAAGTAGGGTTATCAACTTTCACATTGCCATGCCATTAGTAAATGTAGGTACGAACAGTTTCTAATTTCATATTAAATGTTACAGCCGTGTATTTTCTCTACAAACGATTACGTAGTGCAAAGCGAACTGGAAGGTATAAAGAATTCAGTTCAGAAATAAAAGCCAATATTAAAAGCGAAATCTTTTCTAGCCTTAAATAAGAATATTTCGTATCCCATAATGAGAATATTTCCAAGTGGAGTGAAGTGAGGTATTTACTTCGGAGAGCGGTCATCAATCATCCGCTGCCGGTCGGCGCCCCGTGACGAATGCCAACCCAAACATCCATTGTGGCCGATGCCACCCGCGCGCCGGCCCGCTACAGTGCGAAACAGGTGAATATTATACGTCAATATTACAATACTAGACGTGAATATTACAATATTACAACTGAATATTAGTATATTACGTTGGATACTTTATTAATTTAATAACGTCTTATAAAAATAAATATCAATAAAGCTTAAAATTCGCTGAATGAACTTGTCGTCTGCTATGTATTAAACTATAAAATGTAAATCCGTTATTGGCTTTAAGACTAAACTATAATACTCTGTAATATATAGAAATTAAGAGCTGTGGATTTTGAGATTAAAATAAAATAAAATAAAATTACCCTAGGATGAATCTATGTATACGTGTAACTCTAGGTGTTTATATCATATAGGTATATTATGTCTCAAAAGTTCCAATAGCTTACGGTCAGCGACATAACTTCATAGGAACGGTGACTGGAATTTAAAATTAAAAGTTCCTAACTCATTCATGTGAACTACACAGTTAGAGAACGGGCACAGAATATGAAATGAATCATAATAGAGGAGCTCGATGGACCCATAGAATAGATAATTTTATGTACCTATGCATCTCTACATGTGTACATATGTATGTATGTACGTTCCAATACGTTGCAACACTAAGACATGTTTTACGTTTACGTAGTTTTTAGCGATGACTTTCAAAAAAAAGTATGTAACGTTAGCAAACAAGGTTATTTTACTTTTCGAAGGCAACTTCAAAGAATTATGATTAGTACAAGTAAACTTACTTTTCCAATCATGCATCTGAAATCGAGACTACTATTCTAATCTGATATGAGATGAAATACAATTGTAAATAACTATCGAATATTTTGTTATAAAAAACTCTAGCACAGTGTCAAGACAACCCAGGACACCCGAACGAATGGTCACCCTCTTATAAACTAGCGATGACAGGTTATAAAAATGACAAAATAATGACACAAAAATTCAACCACAAGTAAACGCGATATAACGTTATATGAAATGATTTTAGTTCACATCAAAACTAAGTCACTTAAGCAACCGTTAACAACCTAGATTGCAAATTAAACAGAAAGCAAGTTATTTATTTAAGTTAATTAAAGAAGAAGAGAGATCTGTTCAAAATATATTCCTTGAGACTTGGTAAATTCACACGTAAAAAGTGTGGGCACCACTCACTGTTTATAATATTAGATATCCAATATTTGATTTACGAATCGAACGATTTACGAATGAACAAAGTCAATATTTATTTTCCTACCTGTTATGTTAAGTATAAAAAACTACGTAACACGGCTATTAGCAGGTGAGATATAGAAATTTATTATTATACAAACAATGTTCTAACAACTTAGATAACTAAGCGGACTTAAACATGGGCAGGAAATTATGTGCGGAAATTAAGAGGCTTTTAATTTTTAGTCATTATTATTTAACGTTGATGTACTTCCGAGTTTTATGCGGAAAACACTTCATAAAAAATTTTCATAACATTTTTCTAAGACGTGTAAAGTCTGCGAACTCCCACTGAAACAGTGTCGCAGACCATTGTTTTACTGATCACATTTCAATTACAATGACAGGGTTGATAATGAGGATGAGTGAAAAATACAATTATTATTTTATCGTCTCATCAGGTCCCTTATGAATTAGGCAGATAGCAACGTATTTCTATGGGTTTGTTATGACAGACCTATCGTGCTTGTCCTAAAATCACCACTTTCCATCTGCTAAAAAAACACATATTTTGACCAAATTGAACAGATACTGAAAATATATCTCCTTCCTATATATAACAAAAAAACGTAACATTACGCCTGTGATCCCCAAAGGGGTAAGCAGAGGTGTATAAAACACTACCACGTTTAGGCTTTCGCTAATCACCGTTACGCTTACATCCCACAGTGGAACAGAACCATACACCGGACACAGATCAAGACTCCGAGCCACTACTATTAATGCCTATATCTAAATATTTACACCTAACAAAAAACGCGGTAACAACAGCAAGTGAACTAGTTATTATCCAGTTAGAGATGTTACAACAGTTATAACCGTGTACGTCCACAGTTATCGTATAACGGACGAACAACAGATGTTTCATTATAACATCGAGATGTTAACCGAGAGATAGGGAATTAGCGTTAACTTTGTATGCACCGAGAACACTATCAGATCCAGATAACGTCATTTACAATTATGTTTAGGTAATTTCATCTCATTATGTCGTGAAAGACGCATTTCAGGCGGTTATTTGATAAAACTGTTGCGTTACCGATGGGGACCAGACTATATTTTGTGTGTCTTAATAAGAGATGTGTATGTTTACATATATTGTGGGGTCATCATCGTCATTCCAGCCTGTCTCCGTCCCCTGCTGCACATAAGATCCGTGCAATTAGCGATAGGGCGCTCTTTTCTAAAATTACCTACCTAGCTAAAAGGCATTCTGAACTACTTTATATATAGAAAGTCTGTATTCCGTGTGAAAGAAATAATGTGTCACAGACAAAGGATAGATAAAGGACTGGGATGACGTGAAAGGAGTCATAAATAGGGCGCATTATTACAAAATCTTATAGATAATGTGAAATAAAATTCTCACAGGATTGTTATTAAAAATTATTATTACTAATGAATTAATGTATTCAAATGTAATATCAAATTTAAATTACTGATCCAAAAGGTCAAGTCGTCTTATTGATTCTTGCCGAAATATCTAATAAAGGTCATGTACAGAATCTCAAACATATTCTTTATGTATTTAAACAACCAGTATACTTAGAAACTAATGCCACAGGGTTATCGAGTCATCCATACCTGGAATCAAATAGAACCAAAATTCTATGTCAAATAATATCTATTTACATGGACAACCACAGCCATGAATAGACACGTATGTAACTAATGTAATAAAATGTCCCTCTAACACATATTTAACAATTCCATAGAAAAAAACACGAAGGAAAAACGGCAGGTAAAGGGGTTCCCAACCCCACAATTCTAAGAACAATATTTGTCGGTATTTATACATGGTAAGTGATAAAAGACTAGCGAAATCGAACATCGTGATTAAGTAATCTATCACATTGAAGTAACCTTCACATAGCCTCTTTCAAAGGTAAAAGTTTATTTTTATGAACTAAGGTCGGCTTATATTAATTAATATTAACACTTATTTGTAAGGCACTACTACTATTATCATTTTTTAATAATGGGTATGGTTTCTATTGGACATTTTCAATAACAGAAGATCAAAGAACACACGAAAGTATTATAAAACTTCTATTCGTGCCTTTCTATAAGATTTTCAGAGCCTAAATAATTTTACAATACTCCGAGAATGCTTGGTAACGGAAACGAATTTAACAATTAGCGTGTTTGCAATAGAGATAGACGTGCGGACCGTAATGTGACTTGACACGAGTGCTCTTGGCGTGAATGACACTTCGTTT
>DWMG01003022.1:0-12421 GCA_018244855.1 Elbella merops
AATTTCATCTTTATAGGTTTAGTAGTTTCTGAGATTTCGTGATTAGTGAGTCAGTCAGTTGAAAATGATTTCACATTTATTAATATAGATAATCTGTTGTATTTTGCTAATAATTTTGACTCTAGATAGATATTTAAGTTAGAAATTTTAATTACATATTTATGTTTTTGATTTAAAACTTTCAAAGCTCAATACGCCCCAGAAACACGAGTGCACATGCATAAGCTCGCGAAAAAGTGTTATTTGAAAAAAAGTTAAATTCGTGTTTATATTAAATTATTTGCGCCCATTTTGAACCCCATTAGCAACAAAGAAATTGTAATTAAAATATTATTAGTATCAAATAAGAAAAAAATCATGTGTTTAACGTTCATTGCTCAGTTCTGTATAAGTATCTACTATTCATCATCATCATCATCATCAGCCTGTCTCATTCCCCGGCTAAAGAGAGAGAGATATTGCTCATAATCATATGTTGTTCAAAGTGTTATTTAATTAAGACTTACTGTTAATTATGAACAGTTGTTGGGTGCACTGTGAAGGAACCAGAAATGTAGATTGAAAAGCCAAGTAATATCTTATAAAACTGTGCTCTCTGCCTACCCTTGAGTGGACCTAGAGTGGTGCATTGAAAATGTTAATAAAATGTTCAATATTCAAGTCAAAGTTATAAAACATACACATACGGTGCTTCGGGAAACACGTGCGAGCTTATAAATGCATAACAAATCAAGTAAGTTGTCAATAGGACATTTGTTTTTTCATTATTTCATAAATTGTTGAGCTGAAGTCGAAAACACGATTTTATTATTCCTATTTATAAATGACTATATTATCAACATTACCAACCGTATAATTACATGCTTTTTACCATTAATCTCTCCTAACAATCATAATATACATCCTGCTCCCTGTCAAGCCATTAATAAAGATCAATTGAGAATCGTTTTTTATTTTGTCAATACGTAGGTAGTCATTACTATATCTTCTAGAAGTTACAATTAAGAATACAGTGTCAAATTGTTAAAACAATTTACTCCTATAACAATTCTTTGAAGTACAACTACTGTGTAGGTGTAAAAAGTTTTCGATCTCGGCAAGAGACGAACCTACGATTGACGAAAATTGGACCTTATTCGATTGAAACGCGCACGTGCGCGACGGGCGGCGGCGCCCGAATGCTGACGATCGCCGGGCGATGTCCTAATACCTACTCCAATTACGCCTTATCTTGTATCACTTGCAATTTAAATTCAACTCAATTTTTAAATACATAGAGCATATTTTTTTACAAATAATCAAAGATATATACAATCTTTTAATACTAAAACACTCGCTGCCGAGACATCTTTAAATATTCAAACAAGGACTTATGTCGTGCACAACACAGATTAATTTAAACTTTACTACTCATATTATAGAGCTTATTTCTTTATTTTAAATTTCGCAATGTTACGATCATTTGATAATCTGCTACCGTACGCCCTCGAGACGACCGTCGCGCATGCGAACAGTAACCGTGACGCGAATTCATATATTACAATACATTGCAAATAATCACATAATGTCTGATCCAACAGTAATTTTAAAGACAAGCAATGGACACTACGATATTATAATTAACGTGAAACAAATGATGGTGGTTGCTAGTCTGTTATTCGCTTTGCATTTGGTATCGCGTTGATATTCAAACCACTTTTGTCCATGATTATGTTTTTTGTTGCAGATAGTTGGATAACGCCGCTTCATTATTTCGCATTTCGCGCTAATTCCGCGCCATCTGCAGCTGCTCCATACAATGTATGATATGAATTATACATTGTATTGTGATTATTTATGTTGTATAATTAACACGACGTCAACTTTATTATGTCAGTGTTTTAATTATTTGACGGAAGTTGTTAAATACTGGCTGTGAATTATGTTCCTTGTGATTTTCATTAAAGCTTGTAGTTCGTCTATTCTTTGTGTATCTCGGCTGAATGAGGTTATTGTGGAAACGACGCACTAAATAATCGTGCTACAACGAACTATTGCCAAATGTTTTTGATATAGTAACTAATAAATATATACGAAATCTAATAACGGTAGCTCATATGCCGAATCCTCTATGTCTGAAGAAACGATTTCTAATAAAAACATTTTAACTACACCAACTGCTGTCGTATGTTCCATCATAATTATGCTAATCCCTTTTGTCTAAATGGTTCATCCCCAGCCACCTTTAGTTCTTTTTTATTTTACAACAATAATTTCACGGAACTCAGATTTTAAATCGTGTTACAAGTTATAAAACTTGGTATAACCTCTATAACCATACCGGTCAGGGTCATATATGGCCGTGACTGACCTTACTTTGAACATCTGCTTTATTTGAAGTTCAAGACGTCATGACCTAAGGGAACTGGCGTGACGATAATAAACATAACAATAATAAACCATGTGTCACGACTTCTTCATTTTAATATTATAATTATGCTATTCGCGTCAACATACGTGGCGCTATCAAACGCTTTGTAAACTGTAAATAAAATAGTAAGATATACCACTATTAGTTTATTACTTGCGAGATTAAGGGTACTGCGATTATGTCCCTCAATAGAATTTTTAATAATTAATTATTTAAATTTAACTGCCTCGTTGGTCGAGCACGCGCGATTGCTGATCGTGAGGTTCTAGTTTCAAATCTTGGACCGGGTACTGTTGGATTTTTCTACCTTAGATATTATAGTAGAAATTTCTAGAAGTGGCTTGGAGTCTGAATCTGAGCTCGGTGCATGGCAATAGGCTCACTGTCTATTCCATTGTGGGACGTAATCGTAACTGGTGAAACATGAAATGTCCTACACTCGTCTGCCTATCCCTGATGTTACGTTACGTTATTAATCAAATTGCATGAAATATCAAACCAATATAACGTAAATTATGCTTGATTTGCAAATATTTTTATTGCGAATAAATGAAGGGTAGTTTTGATGAGATTATTGAATCACAAATTTGTTCTATACACTAAAAGGAATTAGGACAGTGATAAGTGTAGAAATAGTACGTTACCCTTTGTTAAGATAAACAAAAGCAAACATTAAAGTATAGACAGCAACAAAAGAACAGAAGTCATTAGGTCGATAGTGTAGCTGTATGTGCTGTATCTATCTGTGTAGGTTGTACTGCATCGTCACAGACAAATTTACATGCGGACAAACCCCGGCCAGAGACAAACATTCGTAAGTCACACAAACACGCCTCAGTCGCAAGCTGTCTTCAGTGTAACATTAAATGGTAGAATTAAACCAGAAATAATGACATTTAAACACCTCATTAATGTTTATGATCTTACGTTTAAAAAATGAATCATCATTATCACCTTCTCCGTAATCATAATAACCTTCTTCTTCATCATCATCAGTCTGTCCACCTTGCCTTATACCCAAAAAAGTCCTAATTTACAGTCTAAAAATAATTTAAAGGACAATAGAAATAATAGATTATTTTCAAGTTGCGAGTTCGTCATTATCTTGGTAAAGGAATTTTAGCTGCAAAGCAGCGTTTCTAGTGCTAATGAGTTCCAGATTGAAACATATAAATACAATGTTATGACTTTCCAAATGTTCACGAAAAGATATCACTCCTGGACTAAAGCTACTATAATGGACGTGACTCCGAACAATCCTATTTAGTCTAATTCTTAACATTCTACTTATATTTCTTACCGGTCACTTCTTACCGCAATATGACCTATTCGCAGCCATTTCAGCTTAGTAAATCTCGAGCTATGCTGGATACATTAGTTTATTTACCTATTCTCTCATTGCTAATGCTGCTCGCGATCCAAAACGAGTAACGAGTATGTATCTCCAATGCACTTGAAGCCATTCTGAAGCTTACAGAAATAGACCTCTAGAATTTTATTATTATCATTATTGTATCATCATTACAGATCTCTTACTGAGAAGGCAGGGAGTACGAAGTGCCAAATAATAAATGCAGAAGAATCACGTCTGTCTGTTACGACCGAAATATTTGGCCCTTGGTACTGTCTGCTTTCTGGCTCTTCTAAAAGAGCTACAGATATGTAAGACGGGCATCCACAACAGCTGATACGCTTAGCCCTACACTACACACTTCACCAAACAGCAGAAGTACCTTAGCAGTCAGGTTGAATCTTGGATTTTTTTGTTGTTCAAAATTTATTGCTTCAAACAGTTTAAAAGCAAAACGAATGGTGTGTGCAAAATACATAAATCTAATAATCTAAATGCCGAAGACAGGAAATAATGTATGTATGTGCCGGTTAGATATTACAGATGCCGAACGGCCCACGCTTGTAATATCGCCACTTCCGGCTTCAAGGGCAGAAACTAATTCTAGCAAGTATTAACACATTTACATACACACAACGTATGAGAAAATTTGCCCTGCGATTTCCAATTCGCATATCCAGCATGGGGGTTTTTGGCCAAAAACCCCTGAATCTGCAAGAGAACCTATTAGGGCAGGCATATGTCCAGCAGTAGATTGAGGCAGATTGATGATGATACATACATATATAATTCAATCTGACAATGACCAGATAGACCAGGCAAAGATTCGAAATGTTTTTCGTCTCCACAAAAAAGTTAGCTTCGTTACACATTAGCTGACTCTCAATGAGACTCTATGTAAATCAATTTCCAAGCGATTTAATACTCATTTTCATAAATTACCCACAAAGTTGTCACCTTTCCGCCGATATATAGACTATAAACATCCAAGATTCTAATTAAAAACATTTCACAAGGTAATTTCCTCATACTTCAACAGAAAATAATTGTGCCTGCAACGAACGAGCTGGAGGAAATTGACTTGCAACTGACATTGCAAAGTCTATATCATAAAGTGTCTAATAATAGTTAAATAACAACTTAATAAATGATAAGCTGAAGCTTATCCCTGCAACTGACCCTTTGTTCTAGTGGTTAGGGAACCTGAGTGTTGAACCACGGACTGTAGGATTGACTCTCACCTAGGACAAATATTTGTATGTCTGATAATCACGAGTTTTCCCTAAGTCGTTCTATATTTGAAAAAGTGAGTGTAGAAATATCGATGTAAACGTAAATATGTATGTATTTACATACATACTGCTATCTTTGGAATCAGGCGACCGTGTGGAAATGTCCTAAGATATTTTTTATTTATTTCATTTAAGTAAATCATAAAAATATATTAATTTATAATCTAATGTTTCCCATACAATATATGTCCCTTGCTGTTCCAGTAGGCGCACACCTGTCCTTTGTCCTTGCGAGCACAAGGATCGGGGCCGAGGGGAGGGGTAGGCGAGGGGGGGTGGTTGCTGTTTTATTCCTCTTTGAATATGTTTAGTTATGATTAAAGCCTTGTGAAGTGCACTAGCTACTGGCACTTCTCTATCCCTTTATAGCATTCTTTCTTTTTTGAAACAAATATATCACGTATCACTTCTTCAATTAGCGTAATGAAAAGGAAATGTGAAAGCCACGTGGTTTTTATATTGTCATGCCAGGTTGTTTACAGGGTAGACAGAAAGCACCGAATGCCAAAAATGTCTATTATTACAAATCTGTATTTATTTATTTTTTTATAGAATAGGGGGCAAACGAGCAAACGTACTTATATTATATTATACATTCGTCAATTTTTTTAAACATGGATGAAACTGTATAACTCATTTATATTAATCATATTGTATTCTCTTTATTGAAGTACAATAACAAAAACTCGTTAACACGTTTTATAACTATAAAATAAATACGTTATCACTTTTACGAAGGCCGCGTTCATTAAAACCTATAGATTATTCTTAATACAAAGAATTAGTTACGATTATTATTATTATTACATTTACATCACACCAGGCTCGTTACGGAATAGGCAGAGAGCACCACATGTCAAATATAACTATCCTTAAAATGAACTTAGTGATTATGTTTATTCATACATATCTTTCACGCCAGGTTCCTTAAGATAAGGATAAGCAGAGAGCGAAGTGTCAAAGATTTCTATCTTCACCGACCTGACGTGCTTTTCCTACCTTCATCACTCTCTTCGTACCTGTCAGTTACGAAGAAAACAATAATTAGAGCAACAGCAGTAACTAATATTGACCCTAGGGAGTCTCAGTTTAACAATATTACAGAGTAATCAATATAATGAAACACCATCAGTCTGACAATGGGGGTGAGTGCGAAAACTATGGGATGAAGGTTCGCTGCGGATATTCCGAGGAGAAAAAAAGCCCCAGTTCCACGGGGCCCCTTCGCCGACAAGCTGGGTCCTTGCTTACAAACACCAGCCTTTCTTGTATCTATAGGACAGACATAAATGTTTTTTTCTCTTTTCTGTTACTACAATCGGTGTATGACAATAAGTTCACCGCCTATTCCATGGCACGTGAACGTAAGTGGTGGAACGTGAGGGTGGACTACACTCCTCTGCCTACCCCTTCGGGGTTTACAGGCGTTACGTTACTACGATCCGTTTTTGAATGTGCAATACGACATCATAAATATGTTATATAGTATATTGCACATATTTAGTGTAAAAGATGTAATATGTTATAATACATTCATTGGTTTTTATTTTAATTTTTTGCTGGATTTAGTTTTTGTAGATCCAAATTTAGGTTTTGTGATATGATTATGTAATATTTCTTAATTTATTATCATTAAGATATTTTTAGATCATCGTTCCGTTACAAGAATACATTTTTAAATAACGGTATTTTACCCTCGAGAAAACAGTTTTTTTTTTTTATTTTGTACGTCTTATAAAAATGTCCTGTTTTTTTCAGATCTCTGTTGGTATACGTACACCTCGCCGCGTCTCAGCGGGGTTAGTGACCGCGATCGGATGTTTGCCACGCGACCCACGGTCCCGGGTTCGATTTCCGGTTCGGTTGCGCTTCGGTGTAAGTGCCCACTGATGACAAATTTGATGCATGGTGCATTAATGACAACATGCAATTTTATTAGCAGGAATGTTTGCAGCAACTTGTAGTATAGATAATAAATTATATAAGTAACTTCTAAAATAAAGCCAAATTAAGTTTAAAACTAGTTCCATTGGGTACGATATGTATGTAACTAATGTAGTATTTATGTATTATGAAAATTTTATACACACATTTTTATACACCTTAATAATAAAATTTATAACACGAAAACCGTTATTGTTATATTTACCTCATACAGATTATATATTCCACATTTACGCATAGTTGACTGTAGAAGTCTTACCTATGTTTGTTTTTTGACACAATTATTATCAATTTCCATTCGTGCAATAGTTTCGTTTGCTCAGAATTTAGTAAAGGGGAAAGATATATGATTCGCGCGTTGCCCTAAGAGCTCACATCCATGTTCGTGTGAACGAGATAGAGCTATAGCGTTGTGACTTTCACTATACAGTCGAATGTTCGAATTTCAAAAAGGATGCCAACGAAATGTTCGATTTTTGAAAAGCTATGTTAATCCTCATGATAATTCTTTATTTAAGAAATGTATTAATACTTTAAATATTGCATTCTTTATTATAAATTATTATAATATGAATTTTTATACACCAGCCAATATCTTCTAAAAAAAAACCTAACTTCACGCCTGTAATCCCCGAAGAGGTAGGCAGAGGAATGCAGAACACTCCCACGTTTTACCGGTTACGTTTACGTACCACTATAGAATAGGTGGTGAGCCTATTGCCATGCGTCGGGCACGTATCCAGACTCCGAACCACAACTAGAAAATCTAAATTAAAAAAATTTGTAGTGTTCGACCCGGGAATCGAACCCGGGACCTGACCGGACCAACGAGGCAGTCACGATATACTATTAATTACAACATAATCGTTGTCCATATTATATTTATTTAAAATAGGCATTGTGACTATTATGTTAAGTATCAAGACAAAAAATGTGTTCGATAAATTGTTGAAAAGGCTTAATTAATAAGAAACATGTTAAAAGGATATTGGATTAGCAATAGCAACATATAGGTACGTAGTCCATTTCATCGAATTTACCCGCCCCATAGGTATGAGATCAAAAGATAATTATATAAAAGCGGAAGAAAACAATTCTCAACACTATTTATTTAAACAATTAATGTTCATAACAGGTACATAAACCTTTTATAGCTTGACCTTAGCCTGAGTATGAGTAAACTCGAGAGTTAGTCTCGTGTGTCAATACCAGACCGTTCATATTTGGCCACAGATCATTTTTGTAGTCTTCAAAATTTAAATCATGAAGCATAATAACACCTGGTAGAAGTCAATCATTTAGAACTTTGTAATTTAACTAATCTTTCAATGTGCCTTTCAATGTTTCAAGCTTTGGGACGTAGTCTGGCTTTAAAGGTCGTCGCAGACGGCGCTAGAATATGTAAATATAAGGCATAGGTACTCGTATCTTTCTTACCTCGTCAAAATATATGAACAAATATAGCAACCTCGTTGGTCGAGTGGTTGCAAGCGCGACTGCCGATCGTGAGGTCCTGGGTTCAAATCCCGGGTCGGGTACCATTGGATTTTTCTAATTTAGAATTTCTAGTAGTGGTTCGGAGTCTGCATGTGTGCCCGGTGTATGCCAATAGGCTCACCACATATTCCATTGTGGGACTTAAACGTAACTAGTGAAACGTGGGGTGTACTACACTCCTCTGTCTACCCCTTCGGGGATTACAGGCTTGATGTTACGTTTAGCAAGACATATTCCGCTATAGCCTCTATAGACCCACTATTGTACAGATAATGACCGCAAAGATATACATATATTAGGTATAGTATGACAATATATATTGTAGTATGAAGAAGACAGCGGGATGCTGCTGGATCCGGAACGCCCAGGACCGAAAGGAGAGACGCCGATCTGGGGAGGACTATGTCAACAATGGACATCCAAAGACTGATGACGGCGATGAGGAATATATTATAGCTCGTATCATAGGCATATATTAAAATATATTATAGCTCCGCCTGTGACTACCTTAATTTTTTGAAACGGTTACCTATCATGGCTACTCTACCTATATCAAAAAGTCGCCATGAGGCTCGAAATAGCGTCATCTCACGATTTGCGAGTTTAGGTTCTAAATTAACTGTCAACCCCCCATTCCTTGCGTGCTTCCACGTGTTTATTCTCCTCTGATTAATCGACCTAAAAATAGTACCCTGTGCTACCATCGAACAACGTTTAGAAAATACTCCTCAACCTACTGTATCTCGTATAGTATCGATTCGTTTGGAATTTTTTTATTCAAGCAATGTATGTAAAGGTTGGTTATAGCACAGCAAAACCCGGACGATACTGTATGATTTCGGAACATCTAAAAAGACACGTTGTATAATCAATATAGTGGATCCTGGATGACCGAGCTTTGGTCGGTATTTTTTTTGGTAAATCGTGTTTATTTCGTGGCGATTTTACGAATTACATACGCGTACATTACATACGAATACATTAGATACGAATTACATACTGTTTACCTTGGTATTCTAATGATATTATACCAGTTTTTCATTGCCTGATAAATATTATATATGTATATAGTCGTATGTATATAGTCGTATATATATACAAGAATTGCTCGTTTAAAGGTATCAGATTATTTGGAATGACTCAACTTGATTTCAAATAAATATATAAATCCCTGTTTGTAATTCAGTGGCATAAAGTATGCATTATATAAACAGGTTTATACTCTAAATCGTCGTAAGCTTGCGGTTCGATTTGAAAATGGGAAATAAGTAATCATTATATGTATAAGCATGTACCTTTCTGAGTAATTAGAATAGTAAAACGTTCATAACCGACAGTGATCTATAAAACACAGCAGTGTCTGACCTTCAAATTAGTTATAGTTGAATAAAATATAAGGTTTTTCCATGATTGCAAATTTTGGAACGAAACGGTTGACCACCGTCATGATTTTTTTGATAGGAAACCATTAAGGTCACTTGATATTCAATAGTAAAGTCAGAATATAGGCGGTAACATCTAAGGATTAGGTTAGAAATGACTCATTGTTTGGTTGTAATAAATATATTTGATGCCGGATGAAATAATTATAACTATTGGATTTTTCTTATTTAGAATTTCTAGTAGTGACTCGGAGTCTGGATCGGTGCCCGGTGTATGGCAATAGGCTCACCACCTATTCCATGGGACTTAAACGTAACTAGTGAAACGTGGGCGTGTACCTACTGCATTCTTCTGCATACCCCTTCGGGGATTATAGACGTGATGTTACGTACGTTTTTATGTTACATGTTAAACCTTAATTAAAAGTTATTGTTTAAGTATGTGTGTATGTGTAGGTATATTATATATGTGTATGTATGTATGTATCCATCACCCAGGGTTGACTGGGAGAGAATGCCATTAGGCATTAAGTACGCCCTTGTATCCTTTAGTCTAAGGTGCTATAAAAGTTTAAATAAATAAACAGTAAACCTTAAATATACAATAAACCTTATATAAACAATGAATAATACGAGCCTAAATAAACAATATACCGTATTTCCATAGTAATAAGAAACATTACATGTGTGGATATATTAAATGACGACCATGGATATAACACGTGGGCTAACCTAAGTCGAGTTAATGAATAAACGCAGCTGCATTCTGCAATGAAGTTCACAAGACCGCTAATTCATGCAAGCCGCTTTCCGTTGCACGCGGAATAATGGTTTTCATTATGAAATTCTACTGACGAACACACGGGCGCCTTACCCAACGTGGTTTACATAATGAGGATTATCCTCAGTTAGCTTGTTCTCGTAAGATTACAAGAATACATTGTCATTACAACATAGAAGGATATTTTCCTCATCGTGATCCTAATGATAATTTAATAAAATTATAGGAAAACTGTTTAATTGTTATCTATGAACAAAATAATTACTTTCAAGTTAAAAAGACTCAATAATACTTTGTTCGACCTGGGGATGGAATCAAAGACCTCATGATCAGCAGTCGCGTTTGGAACCACTCGGCCAACGGGGCTTTTAAACTCCTAATGTGTTTGAATATTATTTCTTACATAGCAACATACAGATGGGTCATCATGGTTGTAATGACCATCACGTATGGAAGATACTAGAGAAACTGACATTGCGTTAAGCTATTAGGAAGAGAATTCTTTCGAGCCATTCCTTAAGACTACTTGTTACTGTGCTCCAGGAATATCTTAGAAGGAGCCGTTGAAACATATATACGATATTTTTTAACTGCATTTTATAATAATATCTTGGGATTTTTGCATTTATGGGCATCTGATCCTAAAATCAGCATCAAGAGAGCTTGTCTTATGGCAACCAGATGGCTGATAAACTAGAGACAGAATAAGTGCTTATTCTCATCAGACAAGTATTATGAGTGTAAAAATTTCAATTCAGTTTGATGTTATTCTGTTTATTTTATGTACATTGTACAAAGTGACCTCGGGGACGTCAATTGTTCCATTGGTGTTAAGTGCGTCAAATAACCATTCATAATGGAATTTTCGCAGCTGCTTTTGAAGATACCAAAAAAAGTCGTCTTTAAAAGGCAGGTACAATAAACATGAGCGTAAACTGGGAAACTCGCAATACATTTGTTATTTGAGTTGACAATAACTTAGTTTTTCATTTCATTTTTCACGCAAATGAAAAAAGAAAACTTCAGCCATTTAAAATTAATATATATTTTATAATTATATTGACATATATTAAATATATTAGTGTTTTTTTCACTTAGCTCCTAAATTACTCTTCATAACTACGTTTGAAACGATAAAATGGGTTACTAGTAAGGTAAGTAAGCATTACACAAGGTTTACTGGGTTGTTAGGCGGATTACGACTACAAGCTGACAAGTAAGTTTACAAATTATTTAGTCTGTTAATGAAACAATGACGAATGACAAGTGACGAGTTAACTATAGAGATAGGCTCACCACCTATTCCACAGTGGGACGTAAACGTAACCGGTGAAACGTGGGAGTGTTCTGCATTGTTCTGCCTACCTCTTCGGGGATCGCAGGCGTGAGGTTACGTTATTTCTAAATAAAAAGTACTCAAATATAAGTATAAGGTAAATACATTTATGATCAAGATATTCTTAAAAAAAGAATAAAGGTATTTAAAAATCAATGGCTATAAAGATGTTAAAACTTCCCTGAATGATTTATAAATGTCTAAGTACCTATTAATTGCATCGCAACTATTGGTAACTCCCATGGCTTCGTAAAATATGAAAACATCAATATATCTAAGTAATGTAATAACTTTTTAATTTGTTAATTAAGCAACTGCTGTTTTCTTTGCGACTGCCTGTGACCGGCGACTGGCTGATTGCGGTACAGCGCAGCCTAAATAGGCACGGCTAAATGCCCTGGCCGCCGACGGGCAGCAGCGTCGGCGGT
>DWMG01003023.1:0-12420 GCA_018244855.1 Elbella merops
TCAAGGTCACCAACATAGCTCTTAAAATTAGTAAGTTGAAGTGGCAATGGGCAGGCCACAACGCTTGAGTGACCGAGAACCGTTGGGGAAGAAAGGTCATCGAGTGGTGACCACGTCTCGGTAAAAGAAGCTTAGGTCGCCTTCCTACCAGATGGTGTGACGACCTAAAGAAGACAGCGGAAAGCCGCTGGATTCGGAAGGCCCAGAATCGGAAGGAGTGGCGTTGATTAGGGGAGGCCCAGCAGTGGACATCTAGAGGCTGATGATGATGATGATGATGATAGTAATATAGTGTACATATGCATACCATAAAAACGTAAATATACTACACGTAAAATGCGTATTACCTTTCAAATACAAGATGAAAGTAATCAAAGATCACATTTCGAGCATCGCGTGCCACAATACTATTACCGCAGCCAATGAAACTAAATACGAGCTGTGTCAGTTATGAGAGGCTACATCACGATTATAATAAACATCTAGTTAGCGTATCAGATGTATCAATTGTTACAAATAATAGAACGATGATGGCAAGTTTGCTATGGGCACCGTGTCTCGACGAACGATGGTGACGGGACATTACAGGTTAGTGTTGACTGATGTTTTTGGTCAACTTTTCAATTTTAGGTCGCCAACAGAGACAACGTTAACTCATTCGCTCGTTCATTTTTAAAATTATTATTTCAGTAACATATAGCCATTTTGCAGTAGGTAATTATATGTACTCAAGAAACTATTACTCGAGAAACAATTGTAGTTAAACAATATGCGTTCCAGTCTGAACGATGTGGTTGCCGATTCACTAGTAAAGGCGATCATTTCAGTCCAATCGAGTAGGTCGTGTATATGAATCGCTTATAAAGGGCTTAATAGTACCAAAATTAACTGCAATTATACTAATACTCATAATTCTAGAAACGAGGTTTACTTTAGGTAAGTCTTATTCTCGAAATCCTTTTACCTGTTATAATTAATTAATAGAATCCTATTAACAACAAATTCTAATGAAACTACCGGTTACTAACAGCCTTATTGACATAGCAGGACTACGGGAATAAAACTGTAAGTGGCAGTAATTTTCAATCGAGATCGGCTGGACATGGTTTGGGAATAGCAGTCACTTGTGACCTCTCTTTGCTCGTTTCATTCTATATTTATATAAAAAATACACCACATCAACATCATATTCGCTCTTATCAGTCCACTGCTGGAAATACCGCTCTGCGAGGATGTTTGTCTATGCTCCCTACGTTGGGAATGCGGGTTGAAAATTGCACAGCGCAGTGACTCGCAGCGCTTACGTTGCTGCTGATTGACTACAGGGACATGTAGTTATTCCTTGGTGGGCTACGCTGTACTGTCATCAGTCAGCGCCAGAAAGTATAAAAACAATACTCAATTTTCCAGCGCTGTATTTACTCGTATAATATACGTAAACTGGTTCCGCCGCACCGCACGACGCCCAAGATAAACACAGATTGCCATACTAATGATTGGTAACCACACTTCATTACACCAGTGTCTTTATTATGTTGAATCTAACTGTATACCACCATTTTATTACGCTATGAATACAAATGCGTTCGATTTGTTTTTAAGGAGCGGTTCTCGCAGTCTGCGGTGCGGTGAAACCCAGTTTATTAGTAAAATATTCTCCTTTTTGTCTTTTTATTATAGGACATTTTGACTGTTTGACCTTAACTCTTACAGGTTAGAGAAATGATGAAATAAAATATAATAAAGTTTGTGTCCAATTCCACGGTCTGGAATAGCGTTCTACAAAAACTGAGAAGATATTGAAGCATAGATCACCATGCTGGGCCAGTGTATGCTTAGGATTGTACGCTTAGGATACCCGCTAAAGACAAAAGTCACAAAATTATTTTTTTATGTAGCATGTTTCTGCAGAGCCTTAACAAATTAATTGCGGCGATCAGTAAAGCGGCGCCTAATGGAATAAACGCTATATTTATGTAACGTCATACATTGCTCGTTTAATTTCTAACTGGTTCCTATAAAACGTGACCAGAGATTCAATGTATTCTCTACCTGATACCTATCTTCAGTTAAACGTGAACATAAGATAAATATTTAGATATCTTAATGTTATAGGAGAACATATTAACCTTTATCTATAATGTACCTACATTCAAATCTTTCACAGTTACACGCTGTACTCTATTGTACTTTCGCTTTGATGTCTATGGTAGTTAGACCGAGACAATAGACATCCTAACATAGCTCTCAAGGCGTATACCTATATGTACCGATCTAATTGTAAGTTGGAAATTTAGCGCCCACTGCCGATGGTCAACTTCGTCAGGTGGCCACTTCCAAGCTGCTGAACGAATACTTTGGGCGTCAGAATCAAATAACGCGTTGCTGAAAACCGTAATAAAATCTACTATTTATTGTCTTAAGGCATAGCGCACAAACACACAGTCCCACAAGGGACCGCGTTTTAATATTTTTTGGTGGTATTAATGTCGTTGAAATTATGAGTGATGCGCAATGAAAATAAAAATAGTTCATAGAAACGCATAAATCTTTACACTTTCACAAATCTCGACCAATTTTGCGGATCATTGAGTGTAAGGCTGTGCAAACATGAATCATAGCAAGCGTGAGTTTATTGCAGCCCGGCCGGAACCGGGCGCAGATAGCCCAAGGGCATCGCTTGATTTACGGACCGCGAGGGCAACTTTAGATAAACAGCTTGTATTATTTTTTAGACATTGTGGTCAGTAATAGCAAAAAGGGTGTATAACATCTACATTTGCCAACCCCACTGAATATTATTTCAGATAATTTCCATTAACTTACAATATGTTGGTTCGCTGATGGAAAAATTAATGTACCTTACAAAATAAGTTTTTAAGACATGTATACGTAGGACGGCTAGTATGAACAAAAAGTTCTTGGTAAAATTACCCGACAGAATAGTGATAAACATACTCGTAGTTGGAAATCGATAGTTAAAGTTGATTCTAATCTTTTTCGCAAAGTTACAATATATAAATATATTTGTAATCTTAAGAAATTTTCCGCGCAACTTGCTATTAATCATAAAAGACGCAGAGTAATTTCGTCTTCCCCGGAACGAGGGAGTGTCCGGCTGAAGATATCCCGCGGGAATACTTGATTTACCGAGGCCGAGTGGACACTGTGTCAAGAGTTTTAGATTAACCGGCTCAGTACATTTTTATTTAATTGCATATTTCGGGTAGGTTTTCATACATTTTATAGCAATTCTCATTCTGAGAGGAGGCCTGCGTCCTACAAGGAAACGATAAAATGCTTATTGGTAACTTTGACTTGTATTGTATATGCCTTTGTACATCATGTTCGAATCATCGTAATGTACTCGTATTTTGAATATTATTTAATGCATTAATACGTTACTTTTACGAACATCCGTAATTGCACTCATATATGGTGTTAAATTCAGTCTACGTTTGTTTTAGTGTCTACAATCACTATTGTCACAACTCTAAAACAGTTTTATATAAATGTATTAAAAAATTGTAATATTTATACCTTAAGTCGCAATTTAGTCGCAATATATTACACTTACACTAATACGTCTGGATGAGTTCGAAAAAAATATGTTTACACAATATACAAGATAAGATACACGAGTAGATGAGGTGAGGTAGTTGGTAAAATGTACATATAAAAGTAGTAATTAACTATAAGTTTTCTCTCGCTTAGCATAATCATGACAAGTTTAACTGCTTGTCCCTCCAGAGGTAAATGCTGAGTGAGCAAACATTATTTACTTCGCATCCCGAGTGACGCAATTAAGCAAATTCCCAACTAAGTAAGTACCTACCTGGAACTTAAGTCCTATAACGATTTGAATGCCTAGTAAATAGCTAGAGGCGTTCAACACTAATTGCGTGAACCTGTCGCGGGAACGTTCAGCTCATTACCGGCATTTCTGCGGGGCTGCTGGCGTTCCGAAAATTATTTTATTTGACAATCCACGTTCTGTATTTGCTTCTTTGTTTAGGTGAAAAATCTTACTCGGTATAGAAATAGTACAAAATGATGAAGCATAGGTTTCGGGGTCGTGTCTTTTCACCGCCGCTGAAATTTTTTGACTCATCAATGACATTATATTAATTGGATTATACCCAAACACACTCTATACTCTAGTATGTAAAAGGTGTACTGAAACTTCCAATCTACCAAATCCCCGAGTGGGCGGAACCCGACGATATATTCCCGCTCTCCCGAGGGCTTCCCTATCGACTCAGCTCATCCAGTCTGATGTATGATATAGCAAATGGGATTTTACGACATTTTGTTAGAAATATACTCCCGGGAATGTGCGTATATCGCTAAAATAATGATCATAAGATAAATGATGACGATTTACTTGTTTTAAATTTCCTGTTAGTACCCAACGAGCGCGCAAGAAATCTGATATACATATACATATGTAAGTGTTCATCCATCCATCTACATATTCAACAAACGAATTTGTGAAAATTTACGTTTAAAGATTTGTCGTGTAAGGAAAAATCCGTCGCTGTCGGGGCTTGTTACCATTGCAGTGCCTAGGACAGGCCCGCCTTAAATTTTCATCTGAACGAGAAGTACTTATATCTATTTTGAGACTGGGTGTTTCTGTACTCGTGTTTGTCCGTAGCATCCCCAACACAGGAATAAAAGGATAGCCGCTTATTGGCATAGCTCACTCTATTCGATCTCTGAATTAAGAACATTGAAGCTTCCGCTACTAATAACGACGTGAAAAGATTCAAGTATTTAAACGTCTTATTTATTTTAAACAATGCAAGTGTTATAAAATTTAACGGACAAAAGCTATCGGATGAAAAGACAGATAAGCTTCTATACGTAGAAAAGTTTAATGAGCCAAGTGGAGACAACACATTCCCCGCTGGAAGCTCGTTCGGAACTAAACAAGAGTTATTTCATTAGAGTCCATTGTTTCTGTTCCGTTTATGCCGTTCCCGATACGAGTTTCCGAGCTAATCTCGTTTTCTTTCCAGTTTTCCTGAACTAAAAGGCGTTGTTTAACTCACACGGAGCAATTTTTAGGAACATAAAAGTAAAACATGTGTCGTGTGGGATAGTGTAGCTAACCGAATACAGAAACATCCTATAGAGGACACATGTTAGTGTATATTAGTTATGTTATTAGTTATGTTATAAATATTAGGATGTCTCTGAAATTAGACAAGATTATATGATCGTATAGAGCTGCGTTAAATTAGGATGATTACGTAAAAATGAGATAATAGCGACAAAACGAAATATAACAATATGACAGTATGACAGAGATACGAGTTGAAGTTTAGGTTAAAATGAAATTACTTATTGCTATACAATCTATTTTATGAAATTCATTTTAAATAGTATGATGCAATTAATCAAATATTTCTTAACAACACTAGATTTAATTTTAGTAAAGAAGAACTTTAACTTTCATTCGGTCAGAGAAAAAAAAAATATTTTAAGATAACGGGGGTATGCAGCATTAAAAATTGATTGCTAAAATGCGACAAGGTATAAACATCCATGTCGGGATGGAGAAAGAATACATCTCGGGATACCAGGGCGTCATAAGATGTAATTAAGCGCTGCGCTGGCAAATCGCGGTCTAGCGTAGCCTGCCCAGCAACGATACATGCCTTATTACCGTATGGCATCAGTGTAGGCAGTACGAGAATTCGTAGGTACTTAAGATTTCCAAGAATATGCATAACTTGATTATGGGCAAAAATGTCTTTTGGGTAGGCTTATGTCCATCAGTAGACTTGGATTGGCCATGAACATAATATATATTTTACATGTTACGTCCAAAGTTTTATATTTTCCGTTATATAAAACATAATAACATGGTTTTTATTAAATAAAAATTTGTCCTAAATTAGAATCAAACTCACAATCCAGGCCGCAGTAACCACTTGACCAGTAGGTTACAAATATAAGAAGCTCTTTATGCATCAGTGATCAGTATTCCGTACATGGACTGTACGTTTAAATTAGAGATTTCTAAAACTTCCGAAGCAACTCTTAGCGTCTTGAAGTTTTCGCCTTCAGATTTCTAGTTTTCTGGAGCGCGTACCGACGATCCATAATAAATTCTTCTTTATGTGCTTAGCTCGCTTCGTTCGAGTTTTGAAGAGGTTAAGTTGAAGCTTTTGTTCTTTCTACTCAATATTTATTGCTTCAGTTGGTAAATAGAAACGTACTGATACGTACACACGTACAATACATAAATATTACATACAAACTATCTATTTGCCGCATTGGTCAGCAAGATGGCTCACTGCGTATATGATTGCATGTTTGGTTGCCGGCCAGGTATCTAATGATACACAAATGATCGTCATCAGCCTGTTTCAGTCTATAATCCACATGCTCGGTAACAGGGTTGGGGAAAGCAGAGCATCTTGAACTGCGCTGGTGCTTGGGCAGGATGAGCTAGACCGCAATCAGTCAACGGCAGATTTAGTCGCCTCTTACGACACACTGTGGATGCAGGCATTGAGATAGACACAAATGATTAGGTATATAAATTTCTAAATGTGTATATTCTTTGTAAAAATGTACACAATAGAACAGAACAAATCCTCTTAATTTTCGCGCGATTTATCTGGGTGGAAATTTAACTCTCTACACTCGGCTCAGCAAAAACGCACTGGATCATCAGATCAGCCGAACATGCTTAACTTCCTCATACAACGCGCTTAAAATCACTTTGTACATAGCAGCCGAAAGTCAACACATAATTCAAATTCCAAGACGCTTTTCCTAGACTCGATTACTTGCGCAAAGAGCGCGCTAAGAGTTTTCGCTTAAGCCAAATTGCACGGCCTACGACACGATTCCATTTGCAAATTAGACATTCAGCAGTTCCCTCCAACTTACAACTTTTAATGTAAAACCAACCTTACTGCATAATACATAAGACTCATAGACATAAGACGTAGGAGTCGGCTACGTTGGCCTACGGACAAGTGATGCTAATGCAGTTATATAGGTTTCGTGCTTAATTTTGTAAAGTAAAGGACGAAATTGTCTCGAATTCGAACTTGAGGTTGATTAAGTTGCAATTTGCTTTAAATCAATTATTTAAATAATCTATTTTGATGTCTATTTGCCTTTAGAAGATACCGCTCTGGGATTCACATAGTATATCAAAACTAAGGGACGCCATATATACTAGTAAATTTAACAATATTAGATATCGTTTAAACCGTCGTAAGTACAATATGCAAAATAAATTTAACCTATTCATGCACGCATTATTCTCTCCTATATTTATCAAAGTCTTCCAATCTTGTAATATACTTGAAACAGATAATATTATAATGTTTGTAATGTACTAACAAATGAATTACTCCAGGCGCACTGATCTCTGACCCCGGGGACGCCAATCAATCAACTGAATCCTGCTAAATACCGCATTCTAATCTGAACAAAACAAGAAAGACAGAAAAGTGAGCCTTATACTACAAGAGATAAGGCTTAATTCATGTTGTACGATATCAGTGCATGTAGTTTTCACAATGACGTGATTAATGAAACAGATCGCTCGGTACAAGGCTAAGTGTCTAATCGGTACATTGATGTATTAGAAGATTATGATGCTGGTACGGACAAAGGATATAAAAACGACCTAATGAGGGTTTCATTAGATGTTGATGTTCGTGTTCATGGACTTCATTGTGCTTAAGTTACCGATCCACACAATTTATCGAACAAAAGCTATCACTAGCAATAGAATTGAGTAGATGTGAAATAGAAAATTATTAGGTTAACAACGATAATGCATCAGAAACATAATATAGCAGGCTATAAGCGTATGATCTTGCAATGGCAAAACTCCAATGTATTCGGCGTCAATACTCGCGTAAATATATTATTATCTAAGATTCAGTAGTGTCAAACGTATTGACAAAATTAAAAGTTTTAATAATAGGTAATGGACATGTTAGTCAATAAAACAATATGAGACTCACCACAGGAAAATATTGGTTAAAAGAACTTTGTATGTCTTTTGGCACTAATCAGCTGTTCCCGACGCTTGGCCCGTTGCGAGTTTTGTTTTTGTTCCCAGATTTATCTATTATCAGAGTTTTTTTCCTCAAGGGCTACTGTTTATTATATACACATACCCCGCCGATTCACATGCGTTTAACATCTTCATCTCGTAACCGATTAAATGCTATTTGTAAGTAAGTACATCCAATTATCTTGTCTAATATTCTTTTCCTCAACTTTCTTTGTAAAGAAAAAAGAAATCTCACTTTGAACTATCGTTGAAAAAAAAGGCCGAAATATGCGAGTAGATACAACATATTCGTCAGGTCGGTGCTCTTACGAAATGAGAAAAAATGTTCTTAACTTCCCCGTGATAATCCCAGTTAGTATCGCAAAAATGTGCAAAATAAAAGAAATCTGTAAGTCTTATAGATTGTCTTCTAAACAACATGATTTTAAAATTTCTGTAACTCAAACAGGGAACAAAGATGTTATTCATTGTATTTTTCTGCGAGAGCTGAAGTTGTTTGTTAAAGCTCGCAATCCGTAGCTTTACGATAAACCGAGTGGCTGCAACGATTTTAATCTTTGAAGAGGATAAATTTATCAAGGGGGTGGAAACAGTGAGCAACCGACGTAAAGCCGAGATATAAATGAAAAGAAAATTGTACTGCCAGAACTTACGATTTCCAATGATGATACGAACACAGAAAACGGGACAAAGCTGAAAAATATCTGTAAAACAAGGAGTGAACATTACCAGATTAATTTAAATTAAGCATATAAAAATATCATCTTTAGATGCAGGAGTGATGTTAAACAAAATCAGGTATATAATTTATATCAAGTATTAGTTTTGATTCCTTGTTTCTTTAATATATTTTTATTTTATGACTTTTCAATTATCTTGTGGGTTGAGTTTTTGAAACCGCAACTGTTGAAAGAGAGGATCTAGGTTTGATTGCTGGTTCGTCTGTTATTGGGCTTTTTTAACCGGAAATTCCTAGTATTAGCTCAGTGTTGATTTGTGCCAGATGTACGGCAATACGCTTACCACGTATCCTATGGGGGCACGTCTAGCGTAACGGTAAGACATGAAAGTGTTTTACCAGTCACTCTTTGCCTACCTTTTCGAGGATTACAGGCGTGATGATATGTTAACGATTTTTTTGTAATATAGAAATTATAGGGTAAGAATTTTTGTGTAAATGCTTATTACTTCAATTTGTGATATTTAAGATTTCGATAGTAATTTTCAGCAAGGGGAGTGATAACATAACATATTCTAAAGAAAAACTTAAAAAAATACGTTACTACATTTACAACCATTTAAATATTATCAATTGTATATTATCTAACAACTATTAAACCAATTAACGCTTTGAACAGTGTGTTGCTTAAAACTCCTTAGATCCTCGCCGAGCACAAAGCCAAATATTTATTTAGCCAATGCAAAGGCCAGGCCAGGAGGCTGCAGACGAAGGGGCAATAAATTCCAAAGACAAGATTAAACTTGTCAAGGAACCCCATTTACTTAACGCAAATTTATGCAAATTCCACGCCTCTCGTTAATGCCTCGGCAAATCGTTGTGTTTTTGTTTCGTTCGATAGTTTCGTGAAGAATCGCTAGTCGATTGTTTTTGCCGCTCGCGTACCATTCGCCTCACAAATTGTGCTATTTGTTACTTTAAGGTCTCTGTCGGTAGCCTGCTCCGTTAACGGCACTGCTCCTGTTGTTCGACGATTATCTACATTTATCAGTACATTGATCTTTATAACTTTCAGGTGATAGATATATACAGCGAGAAACTGTTAAGATTTGGGTTATAATTATTAATGTAAATGCTACAAGACCAATTGCAAAGCCATTATATTATATGTGTGTATACGATGTATACGTCGTATGAAATAGGTACATACGTATAAGTATTTCATTGTATGCACTATAATACAAAATCGGTCTAGTTACGTGGGTGCATTATTAAGTACAGCAATCCATATACAGATTTATGGATTTGATTTGTAATCAGATAAATATCATAAAGTCATAATCTAAATTCGTCAATATGTTCAAATACATGAAACAGAAAACAAATCACAATTTGAAAGTTGAAGTACGAAGTGTTTTAATTTGTTAATTATCACGAATATCGAAATAAAACCCCGTAATATATTAAAATTTCACAGACCCAAACAACAACTGAATCGGTGTAATCTTTGTTGTGTTAATAATTTATACGTAACATCTCATAACATTAATAAAAGCATTTCGGTACTCAAAAGTTACGAAGTTACAAAGACAAATGGCTAAATAACATTGAACTGAGTCTGTCTTTTGTATTTTACCATCAAACCCTTATCACGTCAAGCCCACCAGCGCCCTAAAGCTTATTTAAGCTATTGATAAACTTCCCGGGCTCATCTTTATAAGCTCCCTCTAGTGTTTAACCTTTACGTAGGATCTTAGCAGCGGGCTCCGGACTAAAAACTTTGTAAAGCGATGAATGGAATGAAATTAATTAAATATTACAATATAATACCCTTATTCATAAGCTCATAATAACTGTGTTTAAATGTTGAATATGTTGTTTTCGTCTATTTCGAATGCAAAGAAGGAAAGAGACAGAATATTATATTAATTTGGTTACGTTAACGTCTCCTTTAACGGATGGTGTACATTGTTTACCTCCATTTGTACTAGACGAAGAAGAGAGTAATTTAAACTAGTGTTATCAGTTTCTATAGAATAAAAACACCATAATACTAATATTTATTGATTTTATTGGTTTATAAGCAAGTCTATAGATAACAGTTGATTGACTTGAAACAAAACATTGTAAAGAGCTGATTAGACCTAGCGTTCATGATATAGCTACAGTAATTATTTCCAAGCCATTTATTGCATATGGGACTAGCCAGGTGCGCCTTATTTGTTATCTCCCACTTTTAAAATTAAATATCGCCGGTTGTAACGGTGAAGGTAAACATCGTGGGGAAAGTTGGGCACTTTACAGTTAACTACAATGTTCTCTTGGCCGTGTGAATTTCGTTACTACGCACTTAGCCAGCTTGGCAGATTATGGCCTTAAATTTTCTCAACCCGAGACGGAAACCAGGTCCAACAGAGGAACGCTAAGAGGGTTGATGATAATGATGATAATGATGATAGTGATGCTAGTGATGATGACGATGATGACAATGATGACAATGTTGATAATTATGATAAAACGGATTGGTTGAGGAACGTAGGTATTGGAAACAATGATTAAAAAAATAATTGTTACAATATCCATTAACCGCTTAACTCACGTTCGCGAGTGATTCAAAGCTTATATAAGTTTGTTGGGAAGTTTCCGGATAATCTTTAACAAGCTTAGAGCGCACTCTTTAACCTCCGGTGGGCGCGGGTCGAGCCCGCGTTTAAACTGAAAATGAACTTATAGGAGCGAGCCGCGGAACTTGATAACTGTAAATACTATTAACTTGCAGATCAAGACATTTACGTTAGGTATTTTACATCAAATCAACTTTTATCACAGTTAGCCGATAACCAAATTTTTTACACATCTTGTAAGACCTATACAAGAAAAAACCATGTATCAAAAGCAGTGATAAAGTTATATCATTATAGCTTGTTGCATCTGGAAGCATTCAGTTATAAGAAAATGCACTGAAGTGCGGTAACCATTTACATAAAAATGTACGATAATTGCAATTTTGTTGTTGTACTCGTAAGTTAAAAACATTCTGCCCCGT
This sequence comes from Elbella merops, assembly GCA_018244855.1. Classification (NCBI taxonomy): domain Eukaryota; kingdom Metazoa; phylum Arthropoda; class Insecta; order Lepidoptera; family Hesperiidae; genus Elbella; species Elbella merops. The sequence goes on from DWMG01003023.1 coordinate 11,779, forward strand.
GCAAACATGTAATTGGCTTTAGCCCTATACGTAAATGGCAATAGTTATATCAAGACTAACTTCATACTCGTATATTTTGACTTGATCAACTCATTACTATGCCATTCAACATTAGGTGAAAGTACGTTGGTGATGCAAATCTGCAATGTATTTTAAATTTACATTATTGCCTCATTGTTCGTGTGGTTGCAACGTAACTGCTGATCGAGAAGTCCTGGATACTATACCCTGGGCGGCGAGTATTTTCTTTTTTCTTAGATTTTCTAGTGGAAATCTACATAAGTGACTCGGAGTATGGATCCGTGCCCGGTCTATGGTAACAAGCTCACCACATATTCCATGGTGAAACGTGAAGGTCACTAGTGAAACGTAGGAGTGTATGTACTGTAATCTTCTTCCTACCGCTTCGACGATTACAGACGTAATGTTATATATATTTTTTTGAACCCATTACAATTCCACTGTTCGGAATACGGGTCTCCTCTCATATTGAGAGGGCTAAGGCCATAGTCTGTCACGCTTGCCAAGTGCGGGTTGGCAGACTTCACACACCTTAGAATATTTATTTTTTTTATAAATTTTAAGGTGTGCAGGTTTCCTCACGATGTTTTCCTTCACCGTTAGCAAGTGATATTTAAATTT
>DWMG01003024.1:0-12417 GCA_018244855.1 Elbella merops
GAAATCATTTTAAAATAAAATATTGAATGTAACACTGCTTATCCGGGCAGGACGACGTCTGCCGGGTCCGCTAGTTATAGAATAAAATTGTGATTGTCTTTCCTAACGTCGTGTTGCTAAGACAATTTGTGGTGCGCGGTGGCTTGCGCAAGGCTCGCGGCTCGCTTCTCTTGCGTAAACCATTAATTGAGATGAGATTGCTTGCAAATCACTGAGACATTACGTGCCTCCTATTTACGTACACGGTTTGAATGGAATGTTAACAATATCTAGTGAATTTTGTTCACGAGCACAACGTTAAATTGCACCTGGATTAATCTCTTATACAAACCGGGGTACGTATCGACATGCATAGTGTTTAGAGTAGCACTTGTATATAGAAAACACGAAAGAAGTATCCGACACCGGCGTGCGTGTATGAAGAGAGCGATTAACGTAGAAGAATCACGTTAGGTCTATTAGGTATTTTGTACTAAGTGATATCTATCCTCCCCGTAAGGGTCTTAGCATGACGATATCATAGTAGTTATCATTAAAAATTAGAATTAGAAATTTCACTTGCTATTAAAATACAGTGAAACGTACAAACAGGAAGTACCTACTGCATGTTGCAAGTGAGTGTAGTGTTTACCAAATGCGAGAACTGAAGCGCAAATGAGTGTGAGCGATCAAACAGTACCTACTATAAGAACATTGTGATTAATACTTTCTACTGTCTATGCAGTAGAAGCTCGTATCCACCGACGCCTAGAGGTGCACTTTCCATTCTGCTGTTACACTTTTTACACGTCTGTCGCTGGTTGCTCTTCAAGCCATGCTGCGTTTTGGAAGATACCTAATTAGCTTCTATTTCAATTATATATTTACTATTTAAATCTATGGGAAATTTTAATATAAATCATTCGAAATTAAACACTTGAGTAATAATTAAAACCTTTTTGGTTATTTGGTAGTATTTAATTAGCACCCGGCGGTATGTTTTCACAAGCAGGTTCTCATCACTTCTTAACTTTGCATATTAATGAATGCGATTTGCATGTACTTCTCAGGATGTTTGTTGGAGCTTTTATAATATGCGTTTCTTTATATATTAATCCGATTATTTGCACGTTACTGAAGGCCAAAATACACATTTAATTAATTTTGGTCTATCAGCCTATTTGACGCAGTTAATTTCCAAACAACTGAAATGATATTGACGGAATTTTCATTAGCGGAAAAATTAATTTGGGTCAAAAACTGGTAGAAGACGACAAACACAGTAATCGAACAAAAATTTGTTCACAACGCAAATGAAGCCGGGAGCGACTGCAAGCGAATAATAAATTATTGCACCGGAAAAATGTATTCATTTTAAATATAAAATTAACACACTTATATTAAGATATTATAACGATATTTTGTTTGCTCATTCCGATCTTTTTGGTCAAGGTCACTTGTAATTTTATCTGGACAATCTTATTCAAATACTTTTCATGGAAATTTATTAACCCGAAAAGTGTTTGCCGTGTCATGTACCTACATAGTGCATTAACATGCCTCGTCTGCAAACCAACTGTGATTCTGGTGGGGCACTCCGTGCGAGCGCATTGCACGTAGAGTAATATTCAATCAGTAGCCTTGAAGTAGCCTGTATTTAAATAACAATAGATTGCATATTATATATGGTGCGTTGAGAGACCGCATCAGGAACATGATCGCTAAAATATTTTCGTTCCTCTGCAAATTATGAGACTTCTGAGTCGTCCTGTCTAGATGTTATTGCGCCTGCCCCTTGTTCATGTCCTCCGCGAGAATACTGTAGGCACTTACCAGTGTTGCTAACATACCTACTTCAACATAATTGTTCGATTGTTGTTTTTATAAACATTAATATACCCAATAAACATCTTTTAACACAAGTTTGTTGACACTTATACGAGCGTGGGCTTGGTTAATATTTATGCTAACTTAATTCTCGTTTTCAATCGTCCATTTTGAAATAATTTATTTAATGGGAACACATGTAGGTAAGTACAATGGTACCGATCCCCGGGTCGAGTAATATTGAATTTTTATATTCAAAATTCCAAGTAGTAGCTTGGAGTCTGGATTTGTGCCCGGTGCATGGCGATTGGCTTGCCACCTATTCGATAATGTTATGTGTTAATGTTATGTGTTTTTGTCAATTTTTAATAATGTATAATCTTTGTATTTAATATTTATACAATATTTTCACTAAGTGTTGCGTTGCATGACGTCGTCACTTATAATTGTACAGACGCCCAGAATGTTACTTATAATATTTTAACACAACACAACGTAACGACGTACTGTATGTTAGTGACCTATTAAATAAATAAATAAATAAATAAATAAAATATATATAAAAAAATTATTGGCTTCAGAATCATGTTGCGTCTTTTTCTGTACCTATATTTTTTAAGTCTTCTTATTTCGTATGCAACGTTCGCTGCGACATTTCACGCAGTCCTGGTTCCATGACTCTTAACGAAGGCATTTGTTTATTTCTTCTGAATTCGCTATTCGTGTATATATGTGAAGTGACAATAGACGATGCAATGTGTACTTCTGATGTATAATTTAAAAATCTTTCTAATATTTTTGAATCCTGTTCCCACTGAATAATTTATAGTCCTAAGTTTACAATGAAATAATATTAAGCTAATAGACTTATCCTTTTTAATAAGTTTCCTAAGCTATATGTTAATATCATTCTGTTTTAGTTTACAAAGTAAATTGAACTCCGAATGAAGTCGGGCGGGGTTCTTAGTCAACAGTACAGTTCCATAGTTTCTATTTGCATTGTTTTGCTTCTGCTACAATGTGCTTGACTAGAATATCTTCATAATTTGGGTCTGCTTGCATTTGCGTGCATCTGTGAGTACAGAACTAATGGGATGCTATAACAGGCATCAGGAGTGTTACTTGCCTCATGGCCATTCGGTACGTACTTCAAAAAGAATAACGGAAATGGTGTACTCTTTTCCATATTGTTATTTGCAATATCTACTAAGCCAAGCCGAACTTTATCACATGAGTTCTACTTATTACGCGAAGTCAGAACTACATCGAATATTTAAGCTATGGCATAATTCTTACATAACATTTATTTCACACGAGTATGCAGTGTTTTCAAAGCGCATATACAAAAGAAACAATGCAGTTATCCGTAATAATTCGCTATATGTAAGGAGGATGCTTTTAATATTCAGTTTCAGTCTCATTGTCTTCATTTAATTGTCTCGGTTGACCATTATTTACAATATGAAAGGATGAAAAATAAAATTCTACAGATGCGCCTTTTGTTACAGATGTTTTAATTTAATTCTGATTCTTTTCTTTCGTCGTTTGTTAAAGGCATCATCAATCAGTTGAACATTGTTAGAGCTAACATTGTTCTTAGCTGAAGTGCTCGAAGCAAAACCCGAAATAAAAATCAGAAAAACGGATTTCGTATTTGTATGTTTGTAGCGATGTGGTTCTTATTATTTAAAATACATGAAAATAGGCTTTAGCGATGTCAACGTTTAGACACATAGATTTGAGTTCTTGATTCGCAAATAGAATAAATTTGCGGTGTTTACATATCCGTCGACTGGCGGTGAATCAAAAATACCTGCAATTTTTGACGAAGTGTATACATAGATAAATGACGCCGTGATGTTACCTATGTATATGTACATACATGTATGAATATGTGAACACTTACAATATATGCAAAGTATGCTTTATGCATTTGTATAATAATTTATATATGTATGTATGTATAAACTTACATATTTTACGAACAAGGTTATACATGAATTTTGGTTTGCCGTGATTATTAGACAAATGGATAACTATTTAATGAATTTATGTGATGATAAACTGAGCTTGGTTTTTTTTGTTCGTTTCTTCGGTGATTACAGTTAATACTCGGATTATATAACTATTATTACATGGTAATTGCAATTCGCTTTATTTGAATGTGAGGTGAAGCGTTATTAATATTTGTTATTTAAATTAATTTACTTAAGTTACGGTTCATGATATTCGATTGGTAATTATACGTCTGCTCTCGTTTATGTTCTAAAGTAGAACAAGCTACTCGTATTTCTCGCCTTTTCGTTCTTGTACCACTTCTTGAGGTGTTATGCGTGTATGACCTTTATATACATATATTTAATAGATCTACTAAAGTTTGTTAAATTTAGATTTTGCCTTTTGTATGCCATTTTTACTAGTTTCATTTTAATGGTGTAATAGTCATCTGCTGCATGGCTTTGAGCCGATTTTTATAAAAAAATCATGAAAATTAGATTACTTGTAAAAACGACGCTAAGAACCACCAATATGAAGGCACGTCCATAGTAGCGCTAGTTTATGGAAGAGTGTTCAATATTTACGAGTCTTTGAGTGCACACACGATCTTTTAGCGGAAGTTTCGCAACTTGTGCCTCAAAGCAGATTAAAATCTCATCGGATGCCGGTGCTCGGTGGTGTCCTGGTATTCCGCTGAATACTTGCGCTCATACTAGGCACCGCGTTTTTAAGCAGTACAGTTAATAGTATTGGCTCTCACGAAAAAAATGTTATCATTTCGATACAGGTACATTGATAAAACAAACTATAATCATTGTAATTCTAAAGTCTGATAACTGAATTACTTAATGTAAATTGTTGTAAATAAACCACAAATTGTATCATAATAATTGTACAGTTTAGCTTTTATTTATATTTTACATACGACATACGCCTACGTCCACATATTTATGTTCATACTTATACATACTACATATTTCGTTATTAAGAAAAATACACACATAAATACGCGTTTATTTTTAAAAGTAACGCTCACCGAGATGTCCACTTTATTGTCGTGAAAGAACTAAAGGAAACATGACGTAGGAATTTGTGCAGCTTGAGTACGTTTTAGTATACGGGTTTTATGAAGTTTCATGTTTAGAGTCGTAAAATAAATTAGGTTTATGAAATAAAATGGATTAGCAAGTTGGCACTACTTTTTAACGAGCGCGGCCTTATGTTTGAAGCTGAGTTATGTTGAAATATTTTAACAAATTTAATAATGAGCAATGGCGCTCATTGGGGGAGGCCTATGTCCAGCAGACTGCAGACTGTGATAGGCTGATGATGATGATGATGAATAATGAATTTATTATAGAACATTGTTCTGAGAGTACCAGGATTGCATGTATTTGTAAGAGTGAGCTGGGTTTGTATTGTTGTATCGATTGCGATAGGCAGACGTAATAGAACATGGAACGCTTGAACCTAATCCCTAAGCGTAACAAAGCTGTTTGTATTCTATTATAGTACCATCGGGAGATCTGTCCTTGAATGTTTGCAATATGCATACAGAAAACAAGATTGCAACATCGAGTTGGCTACTAATATCACAAAAATATCTGACCTTATATGACGTGCAATGTAAATTAGGTATTGGTGAATTCTCTTGGCAAACTTAGCGTGGGAGGTCCCCCAGCTTAGTGGAGTGACGATACGTACATTGGCTGGCAGTGGTTGGGTGCGAAGACCTGAATATCGAGCTCAGTGAAGTGCTGACGGATGGAGTGGATGATGACGAGCTGATAATAAAGTACTAAGTATTCTATTTTGATGTCAAATGGAATTTTAAAATGATTTACATAGTAATATATTTACTAATTTACATGTACATGGATTGGCCCATATATCGATTGTTTAAGTCGGATTTCTGAAACCTGGCTTATTTTGATTTCCACTACCAGAACCAATATGTGAGTAATGAGAACGAGTGTTTTCTGCGTGTGTATGCAAAATTATGTATGAATTTGGTAATATATTTCAAAATATGTATTTAATACGTAGTCTATCAGCTGTCTGGTTACTGCAATATAGTTTCTGCCTAGTTTGGGATCAGGTGGCCGTGTATGAAACTGTCGTATTAATGAGTGATATGATTTTTTTAAGCAAATTGAACTTTAGCTACACCGTCGCCACTGTTTATAAAACAGAATAAAAAATATATCAGATACAGCGTTATTCGTTCGTCTACGTAAATTGTTATCGAAAATGATAATGATAGTGAAAACATATCAATAAGATAAAAGGACAGTGAGATAGCAACAAAAAGAAAACATATTGTATCCTAACATTTAATTTCCGGTACGCCTGTACGTTGTTTCTCGGTATGTAAGATTTTAATATTGAAATAAAGTCAACATTGTCGTTAATGGAAACAAGATCACAGCAGATTCTGAGAAAATGAATATTTGTTGGCATCAACAGTCCAAGAGACAATAGAGATTTTTCATCTAAAATCGACATTTGTAATTATGAGTCCTATTTGTCATTTGTTTTGGAAAAATTTGAACTGATATTTTTCTCTCCAAAGGAAAAAAAAACAATGAATAAATCTTCAATATCTCGAACAGCCAAGGGAATAATTAAAAGAAAAAAATTATACATAGTAATGTTAGTGATTACTTTGCGAAAAATTATTGTTACAAAATAAATTATGACATAAATCTCATGATTTTAATATTGATGTTCGACACAATTGTAAAAATTTGCGACTATTTTTGTTAAATTCAGCACATTTTAATACATTCTGAGTAGCATCTACGACATGCTTAGTATAGCTCGCAATGGATGACGTTCTTGTATAAAAATTAGGTAAGATCACATTAAACACACAATTGTCATTTATCAACTTCCAAATCATAGTACAAAGCGTTTTCGCTATTGTCTTTACCGTGAATACGATGACAGTTTCCAAGCGTATCTGTAAGACAGGATTTACTGAATACGAACCCGTTTGTTCGCGTATATTCATCAAAGTCAACCAGTTAAACAGATAACTAACGAAGTGATGTATGAAGCAAGCCCCTGTGAAACGAGACTGGACGCGCCGGGCGGTACGAATGAAAAAATATTTAAAAAAAACTTAATATGGCGTCGGACAACGCGTCGCTGTCACAAAGAAAAACTCATTCGATCGTACTCACGGCGCGCTCTCGCAAATTTTTAATTGATTCATCTCTTCTTACATTTCTATGTAATGTTTAGCGTCGGGTATTTGTGTACATTAATTTTACTTTCTTTGCTGATTTGATTAATTTAAATTAATATATATTTTGCAATCAAATTTAGCCTGGTTGTGAAAAATTCAGTCTGAATGGAAAATTATATTAAAACCTGTGAATGTGATAAGATAATTATGAATGTGGTAAGTTTAATAATGAAAATGATGAATGTGGCTTATGGAGATATGAATATGCTTCAGATTATTATTTTTACAACTGTAGCTCTTACAGTCCTGGCTCAAAACATACCGATTGGGAACAAATTGTAACCTAGGTGAATATAACGGTTTATTAATATTAATGGAAAGACAATTTCATCATCTCGTAAGAAATTTTACAAAGCGACACCAATATTTCTGTTAATATTTGTATATTTAGGTATATATTCGAATAGAATATATTTTTATCTGCAAATTAATTAATTAATTAATTATTAATTTGGAATTCTGAAGTTTGATTAACTTGAGATTCTTTAATACAAATTCTAAAATGTACACAGAATCCTAGTTCAATTGAAATATCTAAGCTTATTTTGAATAGACGGGAAGCAGCAGATGTCATTATATTATATTCTCAAGCGATGTATAGATAAAATACAATATGGCAATTATCTTTGTTTATATACCCCACCATTTGACGTGGAATTAATAGAACTTAGCGAAGTCAGTAAGCATACAATACGATCTAACGACAACCCCATTGTGCGCTAATCGTTGCTATGATCACTTAATTGGTGATTGACGTAACGCTGCCAATAACATTTTCCATTTCACTGCTCGTAAACCAGCCATTAAAGCTTCCGTTTGTAGCGTGTTAATTGACTTCGGAAAAATTGTAGAGATAATGTTACAGCAATTTCATTAAGTAAAGTGGCTGGCAGCAGCTGGATTCCAAGAGCTGAAGATCGAGCTCAATGGAGTGCGATTGGAGAGGCCTATGTCCAGCAGTGCACGGGAGTAGGCTGATGATGATGAATTTCACATAGAATAACTAGTATTTTATGCCGTTACCTAGTATATTAAGTTGCAACTGGTCTTACCGTGTACGTGGGGTTGAAAACCCACTGCATGTTGCATACATTTGTATCTTATTCGAACTGGTATTTGTGGAGAGCAAACATTTCCCAACGGGTAGTATTCATTCCATTACTGGCCAGCTAATATTACTCATGGCTATTCAGTTCTTCGGAAATATCGACGAATGGCAATAGTGAGATATTTTTAATTGTAATTTTCAATTTTTGCGTAATTCAATCCTAAAATTGTCTGTGAATAATCGAAATTGAATATTATTTAATTTTTCATTTCCCCGATTTTCGTTATTCGTAGCTATAATTTTCCGTGATAGAGTAAAAACAAAATAAATAATGTATCACCATCAGAAAAGAAGAGGTATAGCATCAAACTATGGTGTTAGGATAGGAAATAAAATCATTCCTATCCGATTTAATCTTCAAACGTGGTTGCGCTCTCTGATTTTATCTACTTTTTCCCGATGTTTATCAATAGAGTCCACAGCAGATAATAAATCCAAAAAACATACTACCTTTCATATTCGGAGGCGTGGAAAGCCGGAAGCAAATAGAAAAATTAAAACTTTATTGAAGTCGTGTGTAAGTGTAAATATATAGACATGAGGTGTTCCGACTAAGGCTTCAGGGGCTCCTTCTTCTCTACGCGTCTGTAGCTGAAGACTTATTAGTTTTAGTTATATACGTGATTGAATGGACATAGATGTTGCGATCACTTGTCACTTCCCATTTCACCAGTTACGTTTTCGTTCCACCCTGAAGTAGTTGGTGAGTCTATTGCTTTATATCTGGCACCGATTCATACTCCGCCATTACCAGCAAATCTAAGTTACAAAAATCCATTAGCATAAGATCCGAGAATTGAACCCCGGACCTCTCAATCAATAGTCGCGCTTGCAATTACTCGACCAACATGGGGGTCAGTCAGACAAACATACGAACTGATTCATTCTAACCCAAGTGTTCATTTTTCGTATTTACATTAGCTCCAGTAGTGTACAATGATCGTCCGATGAATTCCATGTTTATGTGAACCCACCTCAACATCGGGCTGACCGCTGTCATGCCGTATTGTTGGCTTCGGAACGAGGGTGAGAATTGTTATGAGCTCATGAAACTTGCATACCGTAGGAAATTTATTAGTGTCTAGTTTTGTAGTATTCCACTGACCAGTTTTGTACTATTTTACCGAGTTTTCCTTAAGGATACCAATATATACATGTAGACACAAAGAAACATACATAATACATTAAAGCAACTTCAATGTAAAAGGGTAGCTTTTAGTTGTACAAAAGAATAATGTTTCTTATAACCATGTATTTGTTACAATTATTTAAGGACATGCTTGGTAATATAGATATTTACATATAAATATACAAAAATGTAGACTCATGAAATCAATCAAACTTGGAAATCCTTTTCATTCTAAGAGGGGTCTATGGTCCCAAAGTGATATTTACAACAAGACATTTATAAAGTACACGATAATGATGATATTTACAAAGTTCGCTGCAATAATTGCAATGTAATCGTGTTATGTATCTTAGTTTCACGGTAAATAATGTATAAAATTATTTGGAGAGCAAAGAAATTATTCACGCTAGACGAGGCAATCGCGCGCCATCTGTCGCCAGCCAAATTTGAATTGGGGGCATTTATTAAACAATGCCCATTGTTACTCAGAAATTGATTAAAAATCTTACGGCACAATCATTCTGAAAATGAATGTAAGCTGCTATGTATCAACTGGAAATAATTCTCTTCATTAAAATGGTTTAACGGCAATCTACTAAGTATTATTGTACATTTAGTATGTGTCTTTGATATAAAATCCCAATAAGCGTTGACAACAGTACAATACTGGTAAAACCTATTTAAATAACAATAAAGTCATAATGACCAAATTATTAATAATCCTCGTATGTAATTATTAAAATCGTATTATCAATTTTAAACCATTTACTAGCGTATATTTTTAATTTATGACCATGATATATTAATGTATGCCATATAATGTATTAATTAATATAAAATCAAATTAAATTAAAATAATTATTTTAATTAGTACTTACAATTGTTTGATCATATCCTGTGTTAATTACGATCATTCAAAGATATAAATACAGTGCAGTTGACTGTAACACGATGGTATTTAAATGTATGAGCCGTGTTGCGCACAAGTAAAAGAGTATAAATTTTCTTGTTTAAGTTGCTTGTGATTAAAAATCTTTGATTGGACTGTTCCTGTTCAATAGTAGGATCTCGTTGTTGGTTATGGATCTCTTATCGACACGAGATCCAGAGCACGCTCGTGTTGTTCCGAGCATGTATGTGGCTGTAAGTAACTGTAAGTAAACATCAAATTGTAGTAGCAGTAGGTATTTTTAGTGCTAAAAATGTTTAGGTATGAATGTATAAACCACAAATGTGAACGTAGCATTAAAAACAATAACCTTCCCCGTTTTCCTGAAGTACTCGTATACCTACTAGAGAAAATGGTGTGACTGTTTCTCTGAAGCGTAATAAAACGGTTCACGTGTCCTCCGCAGCCACTGACCTTTGCGGTTGGGGTAAGCTAAATTGATGGCTTTCTTACTTACCAGTAAAATGGCCCTTTAAAATATTTGCCCTACTCGCTGAGCAAAATTTTATTCGAAGCTCATTTTAACTTCCGACGATCGTTAAGTATTCATTTTTTGGAATATGATTTGTTTACGTGAATGAATTCAAAAGACACTGTCAAAATTTTACATACATGTAGTATGTCTTTTAAATAAAGTCAGGATATTATCCAAAGATACATCAATTTCACGTTGACCCCTTTGTTTGTACTTACGCGTATGCTAATGATTCATGTGTGAACAAAACGGGCGTTGTGATAAACTAAATGAACTGAAAACACGTGGGTTATACACAAAGTAACATTTTAAATAGATTTTACTGAAATTATTGACCATGCCAATGAATGCGCAACGGAATAAGATAGAAAATTAAAAAGCTTAAATTTCCTTTGCCTCTTACTTGGTCGTATTTCTTTTCCTAGTCAGATGAGTAACTAATTAGATTTTTATTATCCATTATCCGATTCGCCTTGCATCGTCTTTACCTTTCATGTGAAATGAACTTCATATTGAAAAAAATTCACAGCCCTGTGTCGGCGAATTTTAATTCGTAGTACCTACTAGTTTAATTCCTAGAACACATAATCGACTGTTTCGATGCTTAATTTTCTCTTCGATAATTTCCTATCGGCTGGACCGTTTTAAGGTTTGTTATTTAAAATGTATAGAAAAACTAAAAACAAACCAAACAAAAAGTTGAACGTATTATTCGTAAGTATTCGCAACGTTGCTGACCAGGCCTCTGCGTTTGTCATGCAGCCAAATTGATGGCTCACTCGCCGCTGAAATGGTACTTCAAAACAAATGCCCGCTGAACGTGTGTGATGTTTACGTTTGACTGACTTTTACTGCCTGCTTAGTTTTCGACGAAAACCAAAAGACCATATACTTGTTTGTAGCACATGATATTATCGACATGTATTGTGATATATGTTTGTAGACGGTATGTGTCAGTTACAATTATTGAACGGGAATATGTACTTAGATTTAGTTACATCCTAAAATATATCATATAAAATTCAGAGAACAATTTCTAGACCAAAAAACTAGTAAAGCAGATGAAGGAACAATCGACGTTAGCGTCGTGTTCTGGAGCGGAGCGCACTCGAGAAGCATTATTGTAACGGTTCCGAAACCGTAATAAAACGTTTCATATGTCGGCCGCACCCTCGCCCGCTTGGGGTTGGCGTGAAGCTAAATTGATGGTTCACCCATCGCCAATGAAATGACCCTTCAAAAAGAACCGTCCCTGGTCACTTAGCGAAATTTACGTTTGATTAACTTTTACTGCGGACGCCGAGTTGGACCGCACTGCGCGTCTCCAGTGCACAGTAATGAAAAGTTTGTCTTCGTTACGAGATCTACAATTAATTCTGTAAGAACTTTAAAGTGATCGTGTATCTTGTAGAATGGAACTGTCGCTATAAAATATGTCGTTTTAAATGAAAATGGTGATAACTCTTAGCATTTTTAAATTCAATATCTACCTGATCTACCTACCTATTTATAACTGAGCTAATTAGTTTGAAATTCTGTTTCTTCTTCTATCTGGTGAGTAAATTTATTGGTGAGATAAATTAATAATAATAATATCAAGTCTATAATCCCCAAAAGGTATGCAGAAGAATGTAGTACGCTTTTAAGTTTCATCAGTTATGTTATATTGTCCCAACATAAAATAGGTGATGGGCCTATTGCT
>DWMG01003025.1:0-12417 GCA_018244855.1 Elbella merops
TGAAAATCAGTATGACCATGTATTTTTACACAGGGGAAACGAATATGATATTCGTATTAATGGAAGTTACCACCAGACGGCGCTTCCATGTTTTTTATCCTTTACACGTTACAAAAAAGAATGGGTTATTTATGAAGCTATTTTAAACAATACGGTTTTATTTTCCAAGCAATGAAATACTTTAGTTACGTTGTGTATGTATGTAATGTAGATTAAAACGACCCTTTACAGAATATCATTAGCAGAGCAGATTATCATTAACAGATAGCAGAGATTTAATATGGGAGGGCAAAGAAACAGATTGTTAGGCGGTACGAAGTTCGCTGGGTCAGCTAGTTATAGTATAAAATGAAGTCGCTTTCGCTGTCTGCACGCTTGTACCTTTCAAACAACGCAACGGATTTTAATATGGTTTTCGTCAATAGATAGAGTGATTCGATCCTTGTTTAACACATATTATAGTACAGAAAAGTTGAGAGTTTCAAAAAATTGTAATGTAACAATGCAAACACTGCAAACCTTACGAGATAGACCAAATTAATGTACGACGGAATTGTACATCTTAAAAACAGGTACAAAAAGTCCGCGAAGCTATATAATTATGTCTTCTTAGGATAAACCACAGTAACCATTTTTATCTTTTCGTCGTCATCGTCATCAGGCTATCTCAGTCCACTGCTGAACATAGGCCTCCCCAAATAAACGCCATCGCGCCCTGTCCTCAGTTTGTCGCATCCAGCATCTGCTTGCAGTCTTTTGCAGATCGTCATCCCACTGGGCCGGAGGGCGTCCTACACCACGTTTGCCGAGCCGCGGTATCCACTCCAAAACACGCCTACTCCACCGGTTTTCGGTTCTTCGGCAGATATGCCCAGCCCATAGTCTATGAACTATGTCGGTGACTTTGATTCTCTATCGGATAGTATAATTTCTGATCCTATCCTTCAGAGAAACTCCGAGCATAACTTGCTCCATAGCTCGTTAAGCGACTTTGAACTGGTGGATTAAGTGCACCGTGTCAACGTTTCAGCTCCGTGTGTCATGACAGGTAGGACGCACTTGTTGAAAACTTTATTTTTGACGAGAAGACTCCACGTAGTTTACCAATGCTGCCCAGCCCATGTACATCTTTTACATGTTACAAAAAATAATAGGTTATTTAGGATATTATTTTTAACAATACAATATTATTCTATATCCAATTAAATAACTTAGATTATCTAAGTTAGATAGGTACGTTGTACATGTATTGTAGATCAAAATTGCCCTTTACACTATAATTATAATATAAATGAATAACCTAACTTAAGACCGAGTTATCGTAAAATAAAACTACTTAACTCATGTGAAAACAAAATTCAAACGCGGGTCTCACATCGATAACGGGACTCGCTTGGTCTTACGTGTTCGAAATTCACCGGGTCATTCAGTTTTATTTAAAAGACAGTCCGTACTTTTGGAAAACATTTACACTGTTTGATTAATAAAAAAAGCTATTTAAAAAAATAATGGCTGTCCTGATTTATAATATATCATGCGCATCAAGCATTTCACAATAACGATCGTAGTATGTAACAAATCTTGATATGTTTCATCGCATCAAAATTGCAACAATTACTTTCGTATTTCATACCAACACTAAATTCTTCAAGTTATAATTACCCAAAAATATGAAAAGACCGCGTTTGGCCTATAATCGTGCTTGCAACGCGCGACAGACGCGATTCTGTTTCGCTACTAGCGCTGGACGTTTTTCAGAGACTTATTGACCGTCTTTGAAACTGTGGGCTTTGAAACTGTATTGATATTGTAAGGCCATGGTCCCGATGTTGTATCGCAACAGTAACATACAAACGTATTAAGTGGACGAAATTATTCAATCTGTGACTAAATAGTTATCGTCCTACGATTCAGTCGCTGCACAATGTTCCCGTAGGCCACCTTCCATAGCGTCTAAAAAATTCGAATTATTTTTGATGAATATATTACCGATGGAATGAAGGGGACGCGATAATTAATGTACGTTACTACGTTGTAGATCAAGGCTATTATCGAATTAAAATATAATCTTTATGATTTCAATATTAGAAATTGTTATCTATTTAATGTAGGACATTTATTAGAGTAACTAAATACAGCTAGGTCAAACAGCCAGCATCTGAAGCAAGCAGTTCATCGATAACATTTGACAGCCTTTGATAGCCCCTAGTCCACAAAAATATTTTGAAATCGTTTCGGCTATTGTAATTGTGACTTTCAAATACGTTGATTTAAATGTAAGATACTGTATGAAAGACTTGACAGGAATTTAAAATAAAAGTTATCAAATCTACTTCAGGTACATACAGAAACAGATGTATATTTTATCAATTTACTATTTATAAATATCTGGATTGTTTTGGAGTCGTTTCTCTGCAGAAGGTTAAAAATGCTATACAAAATGATAATATAATCCTTGTTATCAACTTTGCAGAGTACCTTTTGTGCCATAGAATAATTGTAAATGAGAATGGAACTTAACAGTTTAAATACATACACATTTAGAGAAGCGACTGGTAACTCTGACGATAACAAGAATCTACTGATGCAAAACTATGGTAAAAAAACGTCATAATAATTCATATTTAAGTTCTAAGGTTTAAGAAACACATACCAAACCTTAAATAAGCCCTGCATTTCTAAGTGTATTAATTTTCAACAATATGTTTTGTCTTAAAGTGTACGTATCAGATCGCTACGTACCACCTCGAGCCGTTGCGGTATTGCCTGAATTACTACAACTAAGGCGCAACATCATATCCCCTCGTCGCCCTCTGCCAAGTCGAGTCTGTTTTGGCCCAGTACAAGGTAAAACAGAAATTATAGTTTTGTTACATACTTTACTATAATGTCAAGAAGAGTCTTTTTACATTGCTCTGCATAAGTAACTTGCAAAATAAATATACTTGATACCTCATACAGTATATTTATTTTGCAAACTAGAGGTAGGTAATATAATTTTAGTTACTAATATTTTTATTGTAGGTATCACAAGACTAATAAACTCTTTGGAAGCCAAGGAAATGATTAAGCAATCTGTAGAATTAAAAAGACCCCTGTTCCTATTAAAGGCAGAAGAAGATAATTTCATAATACATATTGATAATACTGATGCAGGTTAGTTCTTCGTCAGTTTTGATACAGAAACAGTTTGGTGATTTAGATTCCTACAGTTTAAATTTCAGTCTCCTATTCCAAGGACCTGGTGCACACCTCTAACACTACAAATTTGTGTCCATAATAATAATAGTAATTGACCCATTTATCATTCCAATCTTGGAATATAGGTCTATTAAGAGGTATAAGGCCATATTCTACCACACTACCCAACAGTGGGTTGGCAGACTTCACATGCCTTAGAAAATATTTTTCTTTTTTATAAATTCTAAGGTGTACAGGTTTCCTCACAATGTTTTCCTACTACCACAATGTACTACCTACTATAAAATGCTGAATAATGATCTACAACACACAATCAAAGACAAATTTCATATCTTTTTGTGTCTTATGCAATACCAATTCTTGATAAGATCTACAACCTAAAAGATATCAGTCAAGTGAAAAGCATTAGATAAAGACCCATTTGAAATTACTATTTTTTTGTAGGTTAATATTTGCCTACACATAGGCTCTGTAGACCTATTACTATTGCAGTGATCCTTTCTCCTCTCTGAGTCCTCCTATTAGCACAGAGGAATAAAAAATATGCCCTAGGAGTTCCCAGGGGGATATTTATTTATCCCTTATTGTTGATAACAAAGGATAACAGTCAACCTAGGTGATGACAAGAAGTTAGGATGAGCACCTAATTATGTTGGTTTTAACAACTGTATAACAAATATATAATTATAATTAAAAATACATACATATCTACATGCACATGCACATAAAAATACATGTATGCGTAGAAGGAGAACTATTGCTAATTTGCCACAGTCATATTGAGAAAGCACACCACATCAGATTCTCCTTTGACATCCTGAATTCCATTGTTGTAATTGTACAACAACAGTATTGACTGTAGGAGTAATGGTAAAAATTTGTGTTATGCTGTGGTATATGCACCTTAAGCTTTTTGGATTAGTGAAGTACTTTGTCATGTGTCTCACAGATGTACTGGAAGGAATTCTTAAGATAAGGAGAAGATGGATTATTGAAAATAAAATAAAGTAGAGTTCTGGAGTTACACCTTTCTCAAATAGGTAGCCATTTCAGTTGGCGACGATCTTGTGAGATATAATTGAATTACCAAAAGCCAAAGATGTAACTCAGGCCATTGTTAAGGAGGTACTCCAGTTTATTGAGAAGATCTTCTGCCTGGTCTTGATAGCATGTTTCAATATAATAAATAATGGGGAGAACAAGTGATTGAACAAGCATGAGCATGATATTAGTGGAGTAAAAATCTCTTATAATCTTTTACCTCTCAGGGGGGTACAAGTGAATATATTAAAAGTTTCCCCTGCAAATAGGAAGTAGGAAGCTGCACCAAGAAAGTAAACACTATCATGATTATTAAAATATTTATATAATTACAGACTACTCAAGAAAAATGTTTTCCCTCTGATTTGCAGATAAATCAAATTGGCTTAGTTTGTTGGCATTAGGCGATCAGATGACTGCAAATGTTTGGTTATATGAAGAACAGAATAAATTATATGCTGTAACTACAAAATCTATACCATCAAGGGTGCCACTAATACTTGGATATAGCAATGAATATGTAAAGACCTATGGCTTCCCTTCAGAATCCCCATGTTTAGACATTCATGAAGGTATTTATAAAATAAAATTTTATGCTTAATACATTTTTAAAATTTGTGCTGTGTTGTTAATAACAACACATGTAGATCACAATAACAACTTGTTATTGTGATCTACATTATTTTTCTACTTATACTTTATAGAAAACAATATTCATATTAATAAGGGTCTATAGTTAGTTGATAATATAAAAGTAACAAATATCTTAACATGTTAAATAATACTGGATTACAGTTGTTTGTGTATGATGGATATATATGATACATCATCATCAGCCTTTAGATGTCCACTGCTGGAAATAGGCCTCCCCTAATCGGCGCCACTACTTCCAGTCTTGGGCCTTCGGAATCCAGCAATATCCCATAGTTTTCTTCAGGTCGTCAGACCATCTGGTAAGAGGTCGACCTACTTTCCTTTTACCTAGACGTGGCCGCCACTCGATTACCTTTCTTCCCAAACAGTTATGTCACTCCAGCTTTGTGGCCTGCCCACTATCATTTCAACTTACAAATTTTCAAAGTTATGTTGTTGCAAAAGCAATGATAGCCTAGTGGTTAAGAATTCAGCCCCTCACTCCGGGGGGCCGGGTTCAAATCCATGGTGCGCACCTCTTTACAAAAGTGCGTTTTAAATTTAAATATCACTTACTAACTGTGAAGGAAAATATCGTGAGGAAATCTGCACGCCTTAGAATTTATAAAAAAAAAGATATATTTTCTAAGGTGTATGAAGTCTGCCAACCCGCACTTGGCCAGCGTGGCAGACTATGGCCTTAACCCTATCAATATGAGAGGAGACCCATATTCCAACAGTGGAATTATAATGGGTTGAAAAAAAGGAAAAAAAAAAATTTCGTTGACCTTCGTCTCTTAGAAAAAATCCGAGCTGTCTCCGTAACTCGTTGAAGGACATTGAACTTGTGTATGATACCTACACTAAAGGACCACGTCCGGCACCATATTTCTTCATTCGTAACACACGTTGATCAAATATTTTCGACTTCAGGTTCTGAGTTGTGATTCTGTTTTTTTATCATAAATAAATGTTGGTACTAATTACTCACTTCTTAACTGTATGGTTTATTTCAGCATTATCAAGTCAACCTTCCGAATGGTGGTGCAATGAATGTCAGCGTGCCATGCCCTCTGAGGCCTTGCTTCAAAATCACATCGACATTGAACATAAGGTTATTACAATATACACAATATTGTTTATTACATAGGACATGAAAATATTTCTGAATACGAAAATGGTTAAGACATTTAATAACTGTGAAAAAAGAGCACTTGCAGAATCTTTAGGTGCAAATTGACAGCTATTGATCATAAGTGAAATAAATACAAATCGCGATCTGACCCCTTTTCGATTGAATAAGTGGAATGTTCGATGACATATTTGGTACCTGAGTTTTATATAGGATTTACATGTTTGGGGAGGTCTGAATGACGATTTATCTTTTCAAGATATAGTTTTTGTTTAATATATGCCTGAAAAAGCCTATTTACCAATGCTGTCAACAATTCTTAATTATATATCCTAGATGTGAGAAGTATGTTTATGAACCTAGGACACGAGCAACTCTAGAATAATAGTAGAAATATGGAGAGTGTTTTTATTCACAAATATGGGAACAGAGCTTTCAAGAAATATTAATTGTCTAAGCTTTATTAATATATTGGCGTTGTTCAACTTCGTAATATCGGTTTTAAATATAATTACAAATTACGTGTGTACTAGAGGCGACCATCCGTGACCTGCCTCGAATAGGACAGGACAGGCCTAGCAACCTATCCACTTCTAGCTAACATACTTCCCAGTCCTATTGGAGCTCGGTTGCAGCCGTGTATAGACGGCGGCGGCCATCGAGGACTGTTGCCTACTCGTTTTTTTGGTCTCGTCACTTGAGAAAAATAAAAATAAATATTTCAGTCGGAGAAAATGTTTCCACGTCGGCAACACAGATGTCAAAGATGTAAAAGAATGTTCACTAGATTGTTCACGTAAGTATAACAGAACATGTTTATTTTCGCTACTTAAAGTACAACCAAATGTTTTTAATTAGCTACACTGACCAATACACCTTTCTACTTAAGAGAACAATATTCGTTTCAGGTTAAAAAGGCACATGAATCGACATTGTGGTAAAAAAGAAGAGAAGCGGTGAGTGTATCATAACTATTTAACCCTTAAAATATATTACTCTGAAAATTATAGAGAGGGTATATGTTTGTTAGTGGTTTAAAATTTGTCCTTCCGCTTCTGAAGTCGTGGGTTCCGGGGCATATCTCGTGTTATACTTAATTTTATACGTTTTTTGGACTAAAATGGTATTTGTTGTAACAATGAAGAAAAATATGAGGACATTTGTACACTTTAGTGCTTCATGTTTTTAAATTTTTTCGGTCTTGGTCAGCTTGATAGACTATGGCCTTAATCCTTTTTATTCTAATAGCTCAGCTCCTATCCAACTTTGAAATAAAAAGATCGCTGATGAGTTAAAAGACCTCTCGTCCAATTATGCCAGTACATCATTTTTGGTTACACCTGCCTTCACAGTGTTTCCAAAGATGGGTGCGACTTAAATACTAGACTTGTACCACACAAAAGTTTCTTAAAATCTTTTATATATGTCATGACTGGTATAATTACAGTATCCTAAACCGGTCAGAAATATTGTTCACTGCTCTTATTAAAATATTGCTTAACAATTACTTTACAGAAATATGTAAAGTAATATAAATATAAGTTATAAGTACATCTATACTGAATTTGTTTTTTAGAGTCGATCCGTCACAAGCCCCGGCTAGTAAGGCGCCAAATGTTGATTCTGAATTGGATTCAAACACACTCTTAGAGGAAACTCGAATACCATCTGTTGAAGTACTTCAGAATTTTTCTACTAATATTGATTTCAATATTCTCTTTGATACGTACCGCATGGTGAACCTCGACTTATCAAGCAGTTGTAAATCAGATTTGGAATTAATAGAATCACAGAATAATTTATGCAAAGACGATGTTGGGCTGAATAATGTACCTGATGCATACGAAAATATTTGTGTTGCAGTTGACAGTACTCCTGAGGTAGCTATGGACATTGACATCTGTAATCCACCCTATAATTAAAGCTAATATGTCTGCCTTGCTGGATTACTTAATATTTGTATTAGTTGCAGGAATCAGCAGTTTTAGACAAGTATTCACCAAAACCATGCAAAAAAACTAAATCAGAAAAAAAACCACAATATATAAGGTGTGCACTGTTTTATTTAATTTATTAATATATTTTTATATCTTATGTACATATGCTATATTTTAAGATCCCTTACTATGAAGGTGAAGGAAATAATAGCGAGGAAACGTACACACTTTAGAGTTTATAAAAAAAATCTCTAAAGCGTACAAAGTCTGCTAACCCGCTCTTGGTCAACGTGGCAAACTATGGCCTTAATCCTCTCACTCCGAGAAAAGACTTGTGTTCCAATATTGGAAACATAAAAGAATCGAGAGGGAGAGTACATATATGAGTATGTCAATATTGAGTTGGAATTATTTTTTTCAGTGATACATCTCAAGAAATTTTCAGCTGTGAGTGTGGTCGCGTATTTTCAAGCAAAGATAAACTGATAAGACATGTTATGGAGCACTCTAACACAGTATGCAAATTTATAATTGAGAATAGGTTTAATTTTTTTGCGCGCAATTTAAACTGTCGTTAATAATCTCCTTGTTTGCAGAAATCTGTAATAAACAGTGACATTATGTACAAGTGTGAAGATTGTCAACTTATATTTAAGGTAAATAATTTATAAAAATAAACTTTATTGTTGCAAAAGGCAATAATGATTTCATTGTAATTCGCATAAGTTGACAAGGCACCCCGATATGATGGCGTAATAGTGACGTGTTGACGCGTGGGAGGTAGGAAATTGGTAGGTATTGATAGGCCGAGTCTGATAGTGGAAGGCCAAGCGCTCTTGCAAGGGCCACGTTGATTTATGCGTTGTATTAATATCAGTAATTTGCAGCGGCGAGGCATGTTCGTGAACCATCTCTGGCGAGTTCACAAGAACAACACTACTAGTATTCCGCTAGAGCAACGGGTGCGGTACTATCCGTGTGTGGCTTGTCCCAAGGTGTACCGCACCGCCGCCAAGCGTAACCGACACATCAGCAAACATCATCCAGGTAACGCATGACGGAGTCAAGCCATTGTATGACAACATGAGAACTCATTTGCACCAGATATCATTGCGTATAGCATACACTTAATGGAATAGTATAAATGTAACATAGTCTCTTCTACCGCGTATTATGGAAGCATGTAAATTCATGGCTAAATTATATTTTTATGAGCAAAATCCTTAAAACTTCCGTAAGATTTTTTGCAGATCTTGAGTTACATACAGTCAGTATTCCCCTAAGAGACATACCGCTCGTTGTGTCCATCGGTCATCGGTATTTATTTTCAAAGAAAATAAATTGATTTTGAAAAGAAAGAAATTTCACAAGCATGACAGGTTTGGAAGGATAGTCAGTCGGCACTCGGTACTCTCTGCCGACCGTTAAGTAAAATACAATGATGATATAATGTTATATTCCTGATTACCTACTTATTCATGTTATTACGCGTGCCTCTATTACTTTATCCCTATTGTATTTTAAATAATGTACTCGTTCTGCAGTGGCCGCGAATCAATGTTTTCTGTTTCCTACATGATAGGCACGAAAGCGAAGGCGCGCGCGGTGGAGAGTGGAAGGCGCACGTGCGCGGCGGCCGCCTGCGCCGCGTGCCCGCGCCAGTACGCCACGCGCGCCAAGCTCATGCAGCACGTGCGCGCTGCGCACCCACCCCCGCTGCATCCCTAGCTCTCCTTGCATCTGTTGCTCTCGCGTCATTATGACTGCCATTAACATTCGATTATATGAACTGCATGTAATTCGACCTCGTGCCCGCCTAAATCACGTATTACTGAAATTAACTCGGCACCCCGTAATGATAACGTAGTAGCGAAATAATGATTTATCGAAGTCGAGAGCAATTAGCATTTGACGGGAAGCGACGCACATTCCATGTAGGAGCCGAGTTGATTGTTTCCTATTTGAAAGTTTTGTCAAAATAAAATCAGCCGTTTTGGAGATTTTCAAATATTCAAACAATTAACAAAATTTTTCTGTCTCGATAACTTTTCATTCTTTTTCTTTTAAATATTATACACACTTCGTATAGTACTAAAGATATACGATTTATGATATGTAATGAAAAACAAATATTTTCAGGCTCCGTCTTTAAAAATTAATACTTGCTCCGCTAAAAATAAAACTTTTAAAAAGCGTGTAAATCAAGAGGGGGTAATGTATCTAATATATTGAATCATTATACTATAAATACATTTTAATTGTCAATATAACCTATATTTTATTCTTAAAACCCTTTATTTATAACTATACTAAAGATTTTTACAATATTGTGCCTTTTTTTCCCTGTACATACCAGTAGACGAGACATAGAGTAGACGGTTTAATATGACCTAATTACACAATGAAAGCCACCTTTTGTACTACCGCAAAGGCGCCCAAGCAACACAGGGTGGCATAGGGTTTCTCGTTAATAATGCCCTCTCTAACAATGTTGAAGAAATCTCGAGTGTGTCGACTAGGGGTGACCATCAGAATGGCCGGTCACTACCCATATTATACATCGAAATAATTACTAATAGTTGCTACCTAGTTGTTTCTAGTTGCTACTGATCATTAGATAATTGCTACCTTCGATTTAAAAACAATAAATTAAAATAATGTACCTGATACGTCGGCTATCCAAGCGGTATTATAGCATGAAAGGTATTTAGGTCTATGTACCGACCTTGACACACTCAGATGAAGAAATAGCAGTGGATATGTACGAGGACATATCCAAAGTCTTACATAACACCTCCAAGGCTCACTTCAACATTGTTATTGGGGACTTTAACGCCAAAGTGGGAATCCAGAGTGGCAGCGAATCTAGAGTAGGCCCACATGGCTAGAAAATGATATGGGTCCAGAAATCACAGGGGGCAAATGATAGTCTACTTCTTAGAACAGGAGGGACTTTTCTTGATGAACTCGATCCTTCGAGAAGAAGCGGACATGGCAAAGCCCCGTCGCTGTGACAAAAAACGAGATCGACTTCAATAGGTTTAACACCAATACGACGTCAATAGGTTTAACACCGGATCTGACCACCGACTTGTCCGAGGCTCTCTGAATATTGATTTCAAGCTCGAGAGGAGCCGTCTGATGAAGTCGAGGCTCTGGCCGGATCCTGTACGAGTTATGACGGGAATCGAGAGGTTTGAAAAGCTTCTCAACGGTAGATTCGCTGCCATGGAACCCACAAATGACGTCGACGAGGCCCTTCGAAACATTATTGAAACGTTGAGGGATGAGGGCATCAAATTCTGCCAAATGCAGCAGAAAGGCAAATGGTCCAAATTCTCGAGCGAGACTACGACTTATGACAGAAAGACGGGAAAACCCTACGATCACTTCGTCGGAGAGGTCAAACCTGAACAAGCGTATTTCGAGAATGGTACGGCGTGACATTCGGAGCTCCAAGACCCGTCAGATCGAAGTGGCCATAGGGCGAAACCGAGGGTCCAAATTATTTATTCGGCAACTTGGAAGGGGCCCCCTGACATAGCTGACCACCCGCAGAGGAAAGACCGCTCTGTCAAGGCCGGAGATTCTCACCGAAATCGAGGTCTTTTCCCGACTATACGCAGCACATGCTCCTTGTCCCTATCGCGATACGCGAGTCAGCCTGGCGCACCATTGCAGTGACGATCTGCCTGATACCAGCCAAGATGAGATTATGTTGGCTCTGAGACAGCTTAAAAATGGAAAAGCCCCTGGCAACGACGGAGTTACTGCAAAACTCCTGAAAGCAGGAGGAGCTCCTGTTCTGTTGAGGCTGCAGAACATTTTTAACTCCGTTATCCGTCATGGTGAAACTCCAAAAGCGTAGAGCAGGAGTCTGGTGGCGCTGTTTTTTTAAGAAGGGAGACAAATCTCTTCTTAAAAACTATAGACCCATGTCGCTCCTGAGCTACGTCTATAAGCTGTTTTCTAGGGTCATCATGAATTGTCTCGCTAGAAGACTCGACGAGTTTCAGCCACCGGAACAGACTGGGTTTCGCGGAGGATATGGCACCATAGACCGCATCCACACAGTGAGGCAGATTATACAAAAGTCATCATTACATAAATACATCATTTATACAAAGTCAAGAGTATAATCAGCCCCTGTGTCTGGCTTTTGTGGACTATGAGAAAGCCTTTGACTCCGTAAAAACCTGGGCTGTTCTGGAATCATTACAGCGATGCCAAGTAGACTGTCGCTATATTTGTGTCTTTACGACGTCGCCACTATGTGTGTCCGAGTACAGGACATGTTCACATGAGTGTTGGAGGATATGTTTTAGACGCTGGACTGGAAATGTATGGGCATAAACATAAATGGCGCGACTACATCCTGTACTTGCCATTTGCAGACGACGTTGTCTTACTGGCGGAGTCGTTGGATGAGCTGCAACAAATGCTGGACAGCCTAGCATTGGTCTCGCTACGACT
>DWMG01003026.1:0-12415 GCA_018244855.1 Elbella merops
CCGTTAGCAAGTGATATTTAAATTTAAAACGCACTTTTTGTAAAGAGGTGCGCGCCATGGGTTTGAACCCGGCACCCGCGGAGTGAGGGGCTGAATTCTTAACCACTAGGCTATCACTGCTTAGGGTCTGCCTATAGGGTTAATAATAATAATAAAATAATTAAGTACGTTCTTACTATTAATCTGAGAAAGCTACATACAACTTTCTTTGTTTGATCTCAGATAGTATTTGTCTTAGCGTTTTCAGTTGACTACACGTATGTGGTGTTTTTTAATACTTAGAAAGTATTGAATAATTGATATGATTTTTATAAAATTATCGTGGTAATTAATAGTATAAACAATATATATAACTTCGGCGTAGTTAGTGTTTCAGGATGACGAAGCTCAATTATTTATGACCGAAACGAGTGATTGGACAAGAATTAATAATTTCCCGAATAAAGTTTAATCAATAAGTTATTTATTAGAAAGCACTTTTCATTTTCCTTTTCAATATTTTTTTTACTAAACTGAATTTATTTGCTACATTTTGCCAGATAATTTTACCAGGCAAGTAGAAAAATGAAAGGAACATTGGATACAAAATGCGACCAGTTGGTTTTGTGTATGTCTGTGATCACCAAGCGTTCTGTTTCACAAGAAACTTAGTCGGACACGACTGTACCGAGTACACTCGTAACGATAACCATTACGTTTTTGTCGATTGTACAAATGGCTCATTGAGCAAATCGTTAGCTCTTTCGTGTGAATCGCTTTAATCAAGATCGGACTTGCTCTTCATATAACGATGAGTAAATTCATTCGGGCAGTAGTCAGTTAAAATAAATATTCACAAATACTTTGTATAAAACTACAAGGTGTTATTTGTGATAATGTAACAGTCTGTCATGTGGGTTTGTAAGATTCATTTTCTAGATTGCAAATCGTTTGACAAAACTCAAATTATCACATCACTCTATGAAATGTGTTTTTAAAACTAGCCTTTCACGCTGTAAAAGTACTGGCTTGCAAGCTTAGCACTTCTTAAAGAATTTTCCAGAAAATATGCAGGAATATTCATTAAGACTAACTATTCATAAATAATAGCTTTGCAAACTCAGGTGCGGGTGATTAGTATAAATTAAAAGTGCGGATCTGATTTAATCAAGCAAACGCAGATCAAGACGCAGTATTGATATTAATTGGGCCTGCAGCGGAGAGAGGGACACATCAGTTATCATTAATGTGAACCAGCAGCAGTGCATACTAATATCATGCTATAAAAATAGAACATATGTTACAAGCGATAGAAGTGATGTGATCCTTAAAACAAAATATTAGAAATTAACCGCGCTTTTTTTTATTTACACTTCCCTTATAATTATTAACTGTTTAATGTATTACAAGCGTTAGTTCAAATAATTTTGAATACTTATACAAAGTTAAGAAGTTACATGCAAAGAAGTTACAGGCAAAAGCTCTTTAGTAACACGATTATTAGTAACTCAGTATGCTTTTCATTAAAGGACATTAATTTGCAATTGTTGGCCATTTTTTATATTAGTGCAACAGAAAAATTTGTGTGATAGCCTCACCACCTATTCCATGGGACGTAAACGTAATTGGTGGAAGGTGGGAGTGTAATACACTTCTATGCCTACCTCTTCGGGTAAAACAGGCGCGATGTTACGTTTAGAAAGAGTTGATCATAATGTGATACACACTGTCCAGACAACTGTCAGCAAAATGCGAGCCACTAGAATTGAAGCCACCATTGACCTTCCAACTAGTGGAGTGGTGTCGCTGGCAAGCACTTAGATGAGCTGTCGCGTTAAGAGCTGAACATGTGACTAGCAAAAATTAACTGGCTCGTTAAGTAAATTTAACTGGCTCGTTAAAAACTGTCTCTTAAGTTATTCCCTTCTCTTTTTATGCATCTATTGGACATAGGTTTTCTGTAGAACAAGGTTGAGGCCAGTCTGCCATGCCATGTGTGTGTCATGGTCATTGTCATTTTGTTGCTTTTTTGGATGTAAGTAAAAACTAGAATATTTTAAGAAGACATAAAAAATGCCATTTCGAAGATACACATGTGGTTGAAAAGTATTCTTTAACACTAGTTAAGATAAGCTAACAGACTGTCCTAGCAGACAATTTTTTAAACAGCATTAAGAATTTTAAATACGGACGCAAAAATACTTACCAGATAACATTTTTTGTGAAAGAATTTACAGAAAAAGGGGAAAGAAAGACCTTATATTTTGTGGAAGAATTGGTAAATTAGGGCTCGAAAAACCTATTGGCTAAAGTCTAATAATAATCAAACAAGCACAACTGCCTGAAGCAATGTATTTCATAATATTAAACTGTTACGCAGAACAGTTCTAAATAAGTAATTTAATAATATTTCGTCCTGACAATCCAACCTACAACCCGGGACAGAGAGCCAAGCGGATTATTTTATGCGAAAAGATGGGTATATTTATGTATGGACAATATGGTACTTGCCTTTCCGCAGATTTCACCACACTGTCATTCGAATTTGTCGCTACAAAGAACCTGCCAATCTTCACGGATCATTTGGCCCCGATGTATTATGGAGGTCGGCCCATATTTTGTATTTCGAAAAATTTACTTCATCCACAGTCACCATTCGTCCCTTTCGGGGCTATTAACTTCCTCACGAAAGGTTGCTATAATGTACTTCAAGGGCATTAGTGACCTCGTAGAGCATTTGGGCCCCGAGCGTTTAGAGCCTCCCGGAGAGCTTCCGGGAGGTTGACGTAATATCCGCTTGATTGATGCCGAAGGAAAAATGTGTATTTAGTATGGCACTTAGTGCCTTTGAACGTTGGTCGTGGTTAAGTAGGGGACAAGTGTTCCAGCAAATAAAAATCTTAATATTTATGATATGTGGCTTTTTCTTCAAAGTAATAAAAACAAATGACGTGTTCTACACGTTGATGACGTGCGGGTTTGTAGTATAGAGTACCAGGTTCAACACTTTGCTGACCACATATGTGAATTTACATTTAATATATATGCGGTTAGGCTCACAATGTTGCTTATCTTAGGATATGAATGAAATTAAATAGGAAATTTTTGGATTCATTTTCCTATTCTTAGGGTGTATGAAAATCACATATTATGGTCTTCTAGAATATCGCTGTACAAATGTATTGGGTACTAGGTAAAAATTCTCCGTTGTCAGTACAAATTACAATACTATTTTACAAACAAGTTCTCATGGCGATATCAACGTCATCAGCCTATCTCAGTCCACTGCTGGACATAGACCTCCCCCAATGAGAGCCATCGCGCCCTGTCTATATCCATGGCGATATGGATTTGTAGTATTATCCATCGCCTTTAAAACAGAGTACTGAGGTATATCATCAATGCAGAGTAGATTTGGAACGATGATCTCCTTCGGGACCTCAAACTGAATCACGTTGCTATTGTTTAACAAATCAGGAAGATGCTCATGAACAAAAACTTCATGACCACGTGAACGTTGAGGCCATCCCGCTCCTTGACACCACATACGTGGAAAGACGCCTGACAGGGACCAAGCTTTTTAATTTAATGCACTGAAAACTGTTACCAATAATAAATGAATCTTAGTGATAATAAAATAATACAAGACCAGTGTCTTATCCTTAATACAGACAATAAGAAATGTGTTATCGTACATATTCTTATCTATATTCTATTTACCAATTCAAGTAATAATTAAATAACCCATTAGTCTCGTAGGCTAGATTGTAATTTTTGTAAACACAATGTTGTAATATAATTACAATTTTTATAAGTACGGGTATAAGGGTAAATCTTAGAAGAATAAAAAAATTATATCGCTGTCTATTATTAGCTTCGGTAATATGCCGAAGAACGCCAGACAGGAAAACAATATTGTGACTTCTATTTTCAGTTTCATTTTAGTGAGGATCGGAGCAATGTCCAATAGAAATCTGACGTAAAGACGGAAGGCTGACTTTATGTTCTGCGTTTTATTTTCCTCCATTGAGAAAATACTTCGTCTTTATTCCAACTAATATAATATTTATTAATGTATCAATCTTTAGTTCTGTTGAATTTATCAACGTACATACGAGTACGTATTACAATATATCACAATTACGTAAATATGGATTAGTTGTCTTGGTAAATATTGTCTGAGATTCTGTAATGATTATTAATACTCATGACCAAGATTTTTACTCTAATTCTTACAACTCGTAACAAAATCGTAATGTACCATCACGCCTGTATCTTTACGAAGAGGTAGGCAGAGGAAAGTAAAAACTTCTACTTTTCATCAGTTACGTGATACCGAATAGGTCCTATCATAGAATCCTATCTTATCATAGTTGAGCCTATTGCTACATATACAACGGGCACAGATAAAGGCCTCTGGATGGAAAGAATTTTTTTTTGCACAATATTTTAAATACATATTTTTAGTAAAACGGTAAAATGATAATTTATTCTTTTTGAAAATAATGGTCTGTTGAGCCAGATACGACCTTTAATGTTCAGTTTATATACACACTTGATTGTTATTCAAATATATATATGTTTATGTACATGTATTTAAAATAGCAAATAGAAGTTAAAGTGAACATTTTATTCTTATATTTAACTTCGAAACTTTGACTCAATATATTAATATATAATTTCATTATAACTTAATAACACGAAGTGTTAAGTTTATGAAATATGGTCTTAGAAACGTCTGAATTATATTTTATTTCAACTCGTCTCCAAAAACTTTGCTGTTATTATTCCATACGTGACGATGTTCAACAAAACGTTGTAAATCAAGTTGCTTTGAAGTTTTCAGGTAAAGGTCTCAACACATTGAAGTAGGATAATTGAGATTTATACTAATCTTTTCAATCAAACTACGTACAATTTTAGAAAATTAACGAAAGTTTCGTGTAATCTTGGCGATTAGTTATATGATGGTCCTAAGTTAAGAGTAGAAGTGCCTTTCAACCAGGTAACTTTAAAAAAATGTCTGTTTAGTTGATTGGTTGTAGAAATTTAAAGCTATGTTAGTTTCATTTGTTTTTAATTCTAAAAAGAAGGGTAAAGCAGTAAAATTGGCCTAACACAGGCCTGCTTTATAATTTCCAGTATAACTTGGTCTTTTCAATTGCTGGAACTAATAGGAAAGTTGACTCTGCTTTTTGGTTTTAGATTTTTAGGTCATTATTATTATATTAATTGTGTTATTTTTAAGTATTTAAATTTGATTCTGTAATATTTATTATTGATAACAAGCAAAATAATGAAGACAATAGTTATTATCATTATGAAATATACGTTGAATCAATATTACATTCCTTGTTAAGCAATGTCCAAATTAAAGATATAGGCATTATACTAATAAAATGAAATGTAACTACAAAAGCAAAGTATTTTCAATTTAGATTGATTTTTTGTTGTATGAAGGTCACTGAACTCGAGCTTAAATCTACGAGGCTTTGTAGTCAAACACACGCCTGTTTTGAAGTTGAGCCTCGTGTTATAGCTACCCTTTGCAATCCCGTAACCCCTTGAAACAAGGAAACTTAACTGCGCAACTAATGACGTTTAGTATCAAAACCAACCTCGAAGACGAACTCTCCGTACGTCTGGGAACTAATGAAGATATATAGAATGACTTTGTGTTTAACACTGCGTTGTTTACGGCGTAGTATTAAGGCCTGCTATGTTTTCGTTATGTCTATGTATGGTTGCACCCAAAGGGTAAGGCTTGACTGCTTCAATGGAAAAGGTTTTGCTATGGTACCTCAGTGCTAATGTGTTAATACTCTCTGGCCGTCATGTCTTTATGTATGTACTATTGCCGTTTTATTGGGGTTTCGAATTGATTGCTGGGAAAAATTGAAATATCTACGCAGTAGAATTTTTACTTCAGGCTATAGCAAAGTGTACATTCTCGTAATATCAGTTAAGATCTTTGTTCGCCTTCGTTCAGAAATACGCGAGATGTATATTTATTGGCGGTAACTTATTATTTATTTAAATGATACATTCAAATATTCTTTCGTTCATTCAATCATTCATTCTTTTAGCCGCGCGTAATTTGTCGTATATTGCGCTTTGATAACAGTAAATTAAAAAAAAGGTTATATATTGTTGTTAACTAAAATGTCCTGACCATCAATTTGTCTATTCAGTGTTATTTAGTGTGTGGCACACGTCCGTCCAATTAATTGATGACAATTGGTAGCCGTGCATTCCGCACGCGGATGTTATTTCAGCGGACAATAAATCCTCCGTTCGTCCATCATCGTATTACTGGGTAATTCAGAATAAAATGTTATTGGAACATTGGTACTCCACTTCAACTTGTTTATTCAGTTAAATATGATGTGTTTCAAAGAGTTAACAGGCACTTGAATGTATTAACTATACAAATAGCGTAAAACACAGAATAAATGAGTTTTGTTTATTATTCTTTGCACGAAACCGAAGTTATCTCGATTTACAACTTGGTTACAATAAGTCCGATGTGACTGTATTTATTTCATTACTATCTCGAACTAGGATAATATGTAACACGCGAAACATCATTTCTACGTATTTACTTCAAAGTAACCGCAAAATTCCGTTACGTCGCGAGGTAAATGGGCATCATATAGCCGCAATTACAAAAGTGTACTAAATATTCGGTTAAGACGCGAACTTTGTACAAAAGGGATATTTTGTTCAACAAAATATTTTGTATTTTATATTCAGCAATTACAGTACCTACAACGGGCTCTCTCTAAAACATTTATTAAACGTTATAGGACACTTTAGAGAATTGACAGTATAAAAGATATAAGATATTTCAAAGATACCACAATTTCTAGTCCTTTGTCCTGACGAATGGCCGATAGAGACGGTTGCGACTGACAATAGTGTAAAACCCTGTGATTTACATGCAAATAATTGTAACAGATTGGGAGCCGTGGGCCGTTTTACGCGGAATCGGCTCAATTTGTATAAATTGTCTCGATTTGTATAATTTGTCGGCGCCACTTGATTCAGTTAGCCCGACTGTGAGAGGCTTCGACGCTCTACTAATTTCACTTTTATGCTTTCAGATTATTGTGCCCGTTGCTGAATTTGAAAATAGAACTACGAGTACCTATAACTTTCTTGCTTTGTATAATGAGGAACATTATTTATAACAATTTGAAACAAGATATTTTTCTGGAATTACACATGCGTAGAAGCTCTTTTAACTTTGACAGTTTTTCCCTTTACTTGTTTAAAGGAAATAAGATAATCGATTGTGCGGTAATATGTCTTCAAATTCGTAAGTCTAATAAGACTCCCTTTTCGTGTTTCAACCTGTTTTATGATCCTCAAGTAAATTTATCGATTTAGTACTTATCCTATCTTTTTTACAATCTATTATTATGATGAAGTGGAATCCGTCTGGCCTGGTATGTACGAATATCAAATATCTTTTCAGCAGTACTTTTCAGTTCTACGTCATGGGACTCCTTAATAAGCTCCTCCTACTCCTTAATAAATCGGCAACGTCAGTAAGATCAGTTTACCATTAAAAATGTCCTCGTGTAATAGGTACCACAGTACTCTATATTGTACAGTACATGTGTGCGTGCGTTAAAGTGAAGTCTCGCTCTAAAGTGCAGTGGTTGCCTTGTGGGCAATATTTCAGCGTTCTGCTACGAGGTCTAGGGTTCAAATCTTGGCACAAACCTCTGACGTTAGTAAGTTATATGCGTCTAGAAGATTAAATATCATTTGCTATGTTATTTAAAAATTGTACGACAAATATCATGAAAGGGTCGTAAAAATGTTATTACTGGAAAACATTGTGCAATATACCTACAGACTCTATAATTTTTCTAAATGTTTTTCAACTGGCATTTTGTAAATACGTAAATAGAATGACCTTAATTCTTCTCATTCTGAAAAAAGAATTGATCCCAACAGTGGGAAGATAAAAGAGTTGATGATAATGAGGTACATTAAAAAAAATTACACACACTATACACTAAGTCAACAGCTGTAGCGACATTGTCAAGAGATTTACCAGTAATGGATTTCTTTAACGTTTTCTTGTCTGTTGCCAGCTGTAAGAATTAATCTCGCTAAGAGACGATAACAGGGAAGCGAGACAGTGCTTTAAATATTTCAACTGAACAGTTAAACTTCGGTCGTAAAGACAACGTCGAATATTTTTCATTAGGGTCTTTCAACGAACATATACTTCCGTCCTCATGCCTTACCAATGGAACGCGCTCACTTATTACAAGAACATTGTCACCAGATTATTTAGCTCTTTTGGTAGCCAACTAATTGCCTTGTTCCCGTGGGCTCTAGTCGATTAGGACACGAACATGATTATTCCGTGGCCTCCAGAACACAGAGCATACAATACGATAATATGACATATTATGCTGAATGGATTCAGATGAACGAATGAACGAACTGCCTAAACCAACGGTAGGGGTAGTTCGTTATGAATTCTGTATCTGTAATTTTCTAAATACATTAGTAATTCTGGGTGCTTCCTTTTAATTTTATATTCTCTGTGACAACTTGTGTAAGCTTAAATCTAACTTAGTAGCAATACGTTCGGTTCTTTACGTAATACAATAGCGTGCGCGAATAAACAACTCCTTTCATCTAATCATTCATTTCGCTACCCATAATGAGGCGGGCAACGGCTGTGCTTACAATATTTCAACTTCAACTGGCGGCAAACTAAAGCCATAAAGTAGCGAGACAAAGTCCGCGGACATTTTTCATTAACCCCGGAAAATGGCGGCCATTCCCGGCAAACAATTATAAGATGTGTCCGGTTAAGCTAATTGCAGCTCTTAATGCGTTGTTCTCGTCTCGCGTTATATTTTATGGGATAATGTTGTTCTGTTTTATCTTTGTTTGTTTGTTTTAATTGGTGAACTGAATTGATTAGTAATGCCCAGGGGTTTGCTTTGACTCATGGCGTTGTTCTTTCGGTGTGTGATATCATATAGAGGTTTTTGCATGTCGAGTTTCTTAACAAATTGCCCTGTTTTTTATGCTTATTGATACTTTACATTGTTATCTTACA
Source organism: Elbella merops (assembly GCA_018244855.1). NCBI lineage: Eukaryota > Metazoa > Arthropoda > Insecta > Lepidoptera > Hesperiidae > Elbella > Elbella merops. The sequence continues at coordinate 9,071 of DWMG01003026.1, forward strand.
ATGTAAGAAAGACATAGGTATATATGATATGTCTTCTAAGAATCTATTATTACCAATCTAAAATTTTTCCTTTGTTCGAACTGCCGTTTCTGTCATTCATGTTTAATCCAATCATTAACTGAATTTAATGTGTCACTGTACATTATGATTTTATTGCTTCGATAATTTTAATAATATAATAAGAAGTAAAAGGGTTATTTAAAAATCATTTTAAAACACCCTTATTTGTAACATCCCGCGTACAGACCCCTGAAAGTAACGTTATCTCGAAACCAGATTTAACTAAACGTTGCATATCTGATCGCAGGGGGAGCGTTTAAAAAGTACGACGATCACAAAATTGTTTGCGTAAATAATAAAAATTGCTTATGGCAACTCTTCTGTTTCTCATTTCGCGTGTTGAGGGGAGACCTTCGTTTGTACCGCTCAAGGTTCATTTACTTACTTAAATATTTTTAATGAATAATATTTTTTTGTTTCCTTATTTTTTCTAAGTACATGTTTACTTTGGATTGTATTTCGTAGATTTAATCTCGTGTAATATTGAATTAAATGAAAAATCGTAAAAAAATCTCCGCCCCGGAAGATAACTTGATCGAATTAAATTTTTATTCGCGGCAATTCGCCAGGCGCCATATAATGCAGCGTATTTTAATAAAATGGAATTACTCAGACCGTGGCTCCACTGTCAACGAGTAAACTATAAGCGGCTAACTATTCCGTTAGATGTAACCATGAGAAACTAAAAAGATGAGGGAAAATAATAGATAATAGATGAATAATGATATGCAGGCACGTGATATATACATATATAAAAGCATAGAAAAACTGCTTATGGAATGCAAAATAGATTTCGAAGATGATTTTGTTACATATTATATTGTTGTCGGCGTGTTAAAAAGATCGCTTTAGACAGCTATGAAAAACACTCGTTCCTGTTTCTTCCCTAAACAGTATCGTGATGGATTTTATCTTACGAACTTTTACCCGTTGCTTCGCTCTGGATGTCCTTACGTTTGTATACTTTTTGCTTTTCAACAAAGTTCCTCCCGAGGGAATGAAATATTTTTCTGAAATATGCACGCAAACTTTCCAGCTCTTTCACAACGCTAATACACAATCGCGTCTGGACGTTGCTTTGTAAACAAAACGACAAACAAGCAAAGAAATATGTTCTACATTCATAATGTTATTTGTTATATCAAAATCAGCCTAGTCCCCTCCACAGCTGGACATAGGCCTCTCCAATGGCATGCCTCTGAGCTCGATCTTCAACTCTTCGCATCCAACCACTGCTAGCCACTTCGCGTATATCGCATTCGTTATATCAGTACGTTTGTGTTACACACTATCCGTTGCGAGCTGACGATGTGACCAGCACTTGAGGGTGGTTGTAAAATTTGAAGACCTCCGAATTAATGTTGGGTAGTAATTGAGTCCGCTGGATTTACGTACCAAGTCATTTTTACTTTTGTTTTATTTCGTACGCTTTTTGTTTGTCCAATTCTTTTCGACGCAATTATTCTGTACCTAATTTTGTTCACAATTTTTTTTTCAACAACACCGAGTGTAATTCTGTGACGAAATTTAAAACAAAATATTTAACAATATTTCGCCCATCTTTTCACATACATTGGGGGTCATATAAAATTACATGTGTCTACGTTCATGACATGTCTGAGAAATGTCTCTCAGGATTGGCAGATGTTACATGCCTTAGAGAATATTATGTAGAATATTAAGACATACCATTTTCCTTATAATGTTTTCCATTCCAAATATAGCTGGTTATGTTTAATATGGTAATATACATATTTCTTAATTCAAGTGAAGCATGCCAGAATGCAAAAGCGAGGTTCAAGTATGAAATGCTAAAATCTAAACCAGTGGGTTATTGCTGGTTCAACAATTAACTGTTTTGTTTTTAAACTTATGGTGGGTTTTATATACCTGCGAAATGTCGTAGATTAAACTAAAGGGCCTTTTTATCTATATTGACGTACATTAACTTAGTTTATAAAAATATTTAATTCGTAACCCTTCCCGACCACTGACACGCGCGTAGCGTTAAGATAAAAAAGATTTTCTTGGCTAGTATCTTAGACAATATTTCCTTGGCTAGTAGCTTAGACTTATATAGACTCAAAGATTTTAAAAACAATATCAAATGCAAAAAAATAAAGTTCGTTTTAAAAAAAAATGTTTTGCAGGAAAACTTGATTCAATCCAGCAGTGAACCTGCATCCCCAGTCAGAACTTTAAATCACAAAACAAAAAAAGTCAAGAGCAAAGTTCCAACAACTAGACGTATGGGAAAAGTTCGGGAAAGTTGTCGAGAGAATGATAAACACTTGCGACCGCGCTTCTTTATGGTTCCTTCGAGTATGAATAAACGATACAGAGCGCTGAAAGTATGAAATATAAGCAGCAGTGTGATCGGCTGAGAAAAGCGCTTGAATGATCAATTCATTATGACAATTTAGTTATCATTTAAAATTACTCCGTACAAGTAAGTGAATGATAAAATGACTCTCTGAATAATAAAATATTTCTGTCATTCGTACTGACGAACTGAAAACGAACTTTTATTTATTTATTTCTTAAAAAGACCTATGTAACTACGTCTAAGCGGTCTGTTCTTATTCCCAACTCGGTGTTGTGTTATAAATCAGAAAAACTACGGAAGGCGGTAAATGTATTAACTTTCTGCAGCAGTGAAAAGTAATAATTGTTGCTATTTGCCGCCACTTTGCCGAGGTGGGCAAATTACCGTGAATAGTGGCTGTAATAAAAGGTGAGAAAAACGTGCAACACAACAAAGATATTCGCCTTCTTTTCTACGAAGGAGATTTTATAAGCGTTTATTTGTAGGATCAATGAGTATTAAAAGAATACATGATGAATATGTTTATTTTGTATAAATATATACTCAGTATACGTGTAAAACATAACTGGCTTGTCTGCCTACTGGTCAGTGACCCTGCGGCGCGATGGGACGATGTTTGTTTCGAGTCTGGGTGTGAAGTTATCTATATGTGTACATATACATATGTATACAATAATATTATGGTTAACATACACATGAATAAATATTTGTCAAATATGCATTGGAAGATTTCATATTCGTTAGAGAACATTTTGCAGAACTCTCATGCATTTTGATACGTTGACGAAGTTCTCCTTTGTAGTTGTCGGAAATGATATCCGATCCTAAACACGAACACAACTCCTTAGAGAGGTGTGCATACAAGGATTGGACATCCAGACAATTGAAAGTTGAAATAAACCTTAAAGCTATTTATGTTTACATATATGTAGGTCAGTATAATACAATAATAATCGACC
>DWMG01003027.1:0-12415 GCA_018244855.1 Elbella merops
GATTATTAGTCAACCTTCCTTAAAGGCTGGCAACGCACTTGCTGACCCCTGGGTTGCAGGTGTCAATGGGCAACGGCAGTCACTTACCATCAGGTGACCCGTTTGCTCGTTTGCCCCTATTCTATAAAAAAAAAAGGAAAAAAAAAAACTTACAAATACGCTCAGTTTATTTGGCACGTTTTCTGCCAATTCTCTAAGACCGTCAACAAGTGCAGAGTTGAAGTCGATAGCTTCAGTAACTTTTAGGAGGCGTTCCATTTTACGAATACACGTCGACAGTTTCTTAGGTAAACTTCTTTACAAAACACTGAGTTTTTAAGACTTCGTGATGTGCGCTATGGCCCAATTAAATTCGTCTTCATATCTGCTTTCTGATTATTTTCCGAGTATAATATGATTATACGTACAAAAGGTGTTTTTATGTTTAATCAATGGTTTTGACTGACGTTATTGCCATCTGGTGAATTTTTATTAGATAATGATTTGGCTATTAGGTACTATAATTGTTTGAGTATATTTAATTACAATAGAAAATAGTTAATAATGGTAATAAAGTTATTAGGAATTATCGACAAATATGGTATGTATCGGGTATAAATCGGTGTATGTTGGAAATTTTTATGCAATATCTTGGAACGGCTACAATGGGAATGTCTCTACTATGACGTGAACTTTTCATATTTTAAAATAGAAAAGTTGACGAAAATAACGATTATAACGAAACGAAAATAAAATAAAAGCATGGCTGTTTGATCCTGACGGGAGAAGGAGAGAGGTGAAGGGTTATGTTATATGTATGTTCCATGGATAAGGGGGAGAACCAATTGCCACACATCGAGTATACCTATTAATTTCAGACAGACTTGCAACTGTCGAGTTAGAAAAGTCTAATAACACTTTTTCCGATCGGACCAACGAGGCGTCATTAATAATAAGTCAAGTCTTTATTAAAATGTAATGATGTTAGTGTTATTATAATCTGTCAGTCCACAACAAGAGCCACATCATGTTTACGACTAGTCGCCAGTAAAATATTGAATTACATTGTCGGGGGAATATACGAAGTTAACTGTGTATACTGTTGATGTGCGTTTGAAATATTTGGCTTTCAACCGAAGAACTCGCTACGAGAGTTCCCATTTGTAAGACACTCACTCATCGGTCCGGCGGCGCGCGGCGCGTCATACGCAGGGCTCGCGGCCATTTCTCATTTCAGAATTCACCGCGCGAAGTATTTGTCCGCCTAAACTTTTCTTATACACGTAAATGTACTAAAGTTTTTGCGTTGTTAAGAGCGAGAGTGACAAATGACACATTATTTAGGCCTTCTAAATTCGCAGACGGTAGTCGCGTTAGAGTTTTTATGTGGTTGGTAACAGAACTGTTGATCGTACTACAGTAACAGCTTGTGACGTATGCACATATATATGTACTGTTCGCATTGCATATTGTTAGCACGGTTTAGGTAATCGTTCAATAGGTATTTTAAATGCGAGGATCTCCAAGCATTGTTTTAAGTATAGGTAAGTAGGTAGATTTTAAGGAGATCATAGCGAACAAAATTTATACTGAACTTGTCTTCCAAAATTCGTCGAATGTCTGTTATTAATTTTATGTATTTATTTGTTCATTTAAAGTAATTTGTAGGAGTTTAGTTGTAGTTTGTGACGTCACATGTGCACTTTAGATTGTTAACTGCTGCAGTGATCGGGTAAGACGACTCCGATTGATTTATACTCGAAAGAAGAAACTCGAAAGATTTATACTAGAAAGTGTTTATACGCTTTATCTAGAGCCTTCTATGTAGTGTTTGCTAAATGGTTGACATTTAGAAGTAGGATTGTGATTCTTTCTTCAAGTCAGTATATAGCACACGTTAAAGGCGTAGCTGTGTTCTGAAATCACGCTCAAATGTAACTTGGGTACTGGCATCATTGGAAACCAACTCATGCTAGTATTTTTCGAACATTTAAATAATAATATTCTACTACAACATCGCTACCCGTAAAATGAGTCGTGTCAGACATTCCTATTCACATAGTCCAGTCCATTGTCTATGGTCGGTAGCGACTACGAGCAATTATTGACTGTTCGTTGGCAATAAACAAAACGCGCCAACATATTTTGCAAACACCACGTATTAGAACAAAGTTTACGGTATCATCCAATAGGGAATTTCAACGTCGTCAATGACGCAAATGACTAAAACGTTACGTAATTTTCGCGACAGCGAGACATAATTTAATCGATTAATCCGTTGATGGTATGGAGCTGATTATACGGGCACAAAATACCTCGAACCGAACAGCGTGGCCTAATATTAAGCTAATGGCGTTCCACCACAAAGCCGGCTTAGTTTAGCCAAAGGATTCCGCCCTACTTATTATAACGAATCAGTTTTGATAAATTATGTCACCTTGATTATTATATTATATATCATCATCATCATCAACAGAACACTGCCTCGCTGGTCGAGCTGTTACAAGCCCGACTGCCGATCGGGAGGTACTGGGTTCAAATTCCGGGTAGGGTACTATTTTATTGTGACTCGGAGTCTGGGATCTTTATCCGATATGGCAATAGATTCACCATCTATTACATGGGACTTAAATGTAGCTGGTGAAACGTGGGAGTGATCTACAATCCTTTGCCTAGCCCTTCTAGGAAATACAGGCGTGATGTTACGTTATATATATGGTATAACAATTTACATCTTGATATTTTGAAAGTAACATTTTTAAAATCCTTTAAAAAAGTTTGTTGGCTGTAATTAATTAGTTACATGGGAAATTTAATCATAGTGTTTAAATCCTCTCATGACATTAGACGCGGCACATTGTTGGGAGTTTGCTGTTGCTCAGGCTTTTTTGTGGGTCAAGTGTAGTAGAGCCACACGCTACTTGAATAAAAATCTGGACGTCTCACTTAAAATTACTAATATTTATCAAATGCTACAGTATTTTACATATTATGAGATTGATAATTAATTTTAATATAATGTACATATGGTTAAATAACAATTTAATCTGTCGAGTCATTTTTGAAGGTGTGCATAGGAACACAATTCAATATGGGAATTGTCGATAATTCATTACATGTCCAGACGTGGGTAATGCTACAGTTTATATATATATACCTGCTGTGAGTCGAACAATGCGTTGCTCCAATTAGTTTCTGTTGTCGGTGACCAATGACAGAAAGATCATTAACTGGGTTATATTCCAAAATTATATAATATATAGATCTATTTACCAATACGTGTTAAATAGAAACCGGCAAACTATACGAGTTTGTGATTTTGTCGGAATTATGTGTATAGCGTTTTTTACTTAGAAATAACGTCACAAGTACGCCATAGTACGATCGAATATTGAAATTCAACGAATATACAATAAATGTATCCCTAAATGGATTTCAATAGGAACACAATAAGAATATCCCAAGATGCACAAAACAGGAATGTCCCAAAGAAATCGGCGTCGTATGGCGACGCTGCCGCGCTACGCGGCGGTCACTGGGCGTCGTGTGTCACAAAGAGGAAAGTATTTCTCATTTGCCGGAGAGCGGAAAAACAACAAGAACACAGCACGTCCCGCCCCCAATCTCCCCTCGGCTCTCGCACAAAGAATATTATTTCAATTAAGCCATCCGCAACGCGAACGTGACGGGATTCGTATGATCCCCTGTTTTGTTTGAAATAGGTTTATGGGTAACATATTCTTATTATGAAAGGTCCGGGCGGCCCTATGAAAGAAACGCAATATGGCGCGAATACTGGCCGTATAACGGCTGCGGTATTATTGTCTATTGTATCGTACGTATGCTTTTATTGTAAACCGATGTCATTTCATTGTACATATTGTACATGGTGCTGCTGTACCTACATATTATATTGGTTATACGTTTGATGTTTTATATAATCTTTATAAGTGAAATTATAGAGGTCTGCTGAGGTCCGCTTCACGCAAAAACTACTGAATAAATCTCAATTGAATGTCGCTTAGTTTTAGTTCTTAGGCACTCGGGTCGCTATCTTAAGAAAATTATTACGATATCTTCATTTAATGTAAAGTTATTAAAGTTCTCAGAATCTATTAGTCTTAGCAAAGTATAATAAATGGTCTTTAATATTTTTTATTTCTGTGTACCTACAAAAAATAATTTGTTAATATTACAAGCAATGCACACAAAGTCACGGGTATCAATTAGTAATGTTTAGATAAACGATGAAATAGTTACTGCAATATTATAATAATTCAAATGTGATCTTCTAGATTGAATAAATAACACATTTTTGTCAGTATTGATGATTTTTTTTTATAACATATATAAAAAAAATAATTTAATCTTCAATTAATTTATTTGTTTTATTATTTTAATTTAATTATCCATTCCTAATTTGTTATTACTAACTGAAAAATCATAATCCTCCCGTGCTCCTCTTTTAAAAATGCAAGCTAGTTTATTTGCTACTAAGAATCACACAAATGTCAATACCAGCGAATATCGAAAACTATTTCTAAAACAATTCCATACATAATTTCGCAATAGCATAAACATTGAAGATTAATACCCCACAGTCAATATGTACTTGTTGGCCGAAAACTATATGAGTGTGGTTAATAATTGGGACAAATAAACCCAATCGGTTCGTGCGCGATAACTAGACACCATAAACGTTGGGCCATAACACACGAGCTCCCTCTGATCTGTTATTTATGGCGTTAACAACCCTTTATTGACTCGATATGCCAGACCCGTTCCGATTTGCAGCTTGTAATGGCCCCGCCAAGCTTATAAATGTCTGTTTTAATAACTGCATACTTATAGTTCACGATCACTCCAAGGTAGAGATATTTGGGGCCCGGTGCTCGCTGTCTACCCCGTAAGGGAAAAAATCTCAAGTTAATAATTGCGTTTAAAGTCACGTATAATTTTATCAGCAAATCTGACAAATGTGAGTGAAATGATAATTGCATTTATTGCATTCCATTGCATTGCATAATATAGTTCACGATATATCTCAATGAATAAATTAGAGGCATACAAATGGTTTACCATCCGGTTTAAACCGGTTACGCGGAAACCAAACCTGGGGATACAATTATATTCAGTTGTAGAAGTTGCAAAAGGAAGTGCCTTACTTCGTATTAATCCAAGACTTGTTATATTCAAGGCACGATTTCTCTCACACTTCGAATTAGAAAATTCTTTACTGATTACGTTTCATTAAAAATCTCTAGGTGTTTAAAGACTATTAAACCTTTAAAAGGGCACGGAAGCAGAAATGTGAGTATTGGTCTATGTGGTTGTATCATTTATTGACTCAACGCAAAGGTGTCTTTTAAATCAGTCGTAGTAAGACAGAAATATTATTTTGATCCAATATCAATTCATATAATCCCGTAAGTCTTATTCTCTCAAACTTAATCCTATGTTCTATAGGACTTAGTTTAAAACAAAAGTGAAACGCATTTCCTGCCAATTACAACCTGGACCTCTTCAAATTGAACGTGAATAGGCATTTACTAGGCAAGCTTGCTACATCATAAGCCACATCGTTGCTTTCCATCAGGCAAGACTCTGGCCAGAAGCTAGCTTATTGTGTATAAAAAAAAAACGTTACAAAAACAATCTTATAGTCGCCGTTTCGACCTTTCTCTGTGTTCATTCTTTAATAAAATAGGGCAGAGTATGCAAGTCATGTAAAGGAAATTTAATAGGGATGTAACTGATACCTTGTCGAGCGGAAATTTTAAAGGGGAAAATTTTAAATTCCCAGTCTTGAAACACGAACGCCAATCAATTTTGTGCATGAATATTCAGAGGTTTTTTCATCGCTGCCGCCACTTCAGGGGTTGCATTGTAATAATTAATGCAAAGTTTATGCTTCCCGTTGTTTAGGTTTTGTGAATTATTTATTATTAAAATACAATACATTTTATATTACTTGATAGTTTAATAGTTTGATTAGCAATGAGTAACATCACACCTGTAATACCCGAAGGGGTAGGCAGAGGAGTATTGTAGTACATTCCCACGTTTCACCAGTTATTTTTACGTCTCATGGAACAGGTGGTAAGCCTATTGCCATACACCGGGCACACATCCAGACTCCGAATCACTACTAGAAATTCTAATTAGAAAAATCCAATAGTAGCCGACCCGGGATTTCAACCCAGAACCTCCCAAACGACAGTCGCGCTTGCAACCACTCGACCAACGAGGCAGTCAAAGTTCAATTTATTGGCTTTATTGATTTTACAAGCTTTGCAAAGTATATTTTTGCCTTATGTCGATGTGATGATATTACGGTGAACAACGCAGATGAAGTCGCGGTTATCAGCTAGTTTTAAATATTTTTGGATATCACACCCCATCAGTACATCACTACGTCACATCAGTACCTGTGTTATGGTAACCAGAAAGCTAATGCTGTACAATTGATTCAACGACCCCCGGTTCTTCAGTTTCACTAACCACTGGACCAACGGGTCAGACATGTTATAAATCGGGTGATATGCCTTATGTTCCACCTTAGGCTTGATATAGCCCTATCCTATTTCTGCAACAACGAAAGTGTTTGCTATTCCCCTTATGAATAACAAGCTTTGTGTCTTATCGGCCGAATGCCGGCCTCGATTAATTTTCCAATCTACCAATGTGTATTCTATTCCTACACATTTCTATGGTTCTCTTTTTTAGTGTTATCTCAATTTGATCTATGTTAGCTTTCTCCCATCATACACTACTGTACGTAGTCTTCCTACCTAATCTGAACAATGTCGTTCCAAGTGTGTTCTCATTCGTCATGGGTGTGTTATGGATAAAAGATGTTGAGAATACGATGCAAAGTTTTTAAGGAATTCAACTGTAAACAACTATAGTGTTAGTGGGAAAATATGAGTCAGACAAAAGTGTGAGAGCCACCAAGTTATCACTAAAATTTGCTACAAATTTTTCTCAGGTTTTCAATATAATTATTTTACATGGGTCTATATATGTATATAAAGGAGTATATACATAGCTATATCCGTGGGTATAGTTTCTTAGGTATTCAATATGCTTATGTTACATAGGTTCACGTAAAGTGGTATGTACATGGCTACACCCGTGGTTGTACGAACGGTCCCGATTCCCGTATTCTCAACACGTTTATCTCTGTCGCCCCGAGTTGTTTGCGGCCGTGGCGCCCGCGGACTCGTTAGCCGCTTCTGTTGATAAAACCACAGTTTTATAAGCGAATTTGCCGGCTGCATTCTACTATATTAAATTAACGAGAATTACCATCGAAATAGTTATTCCCATGTGCGCAGTTAGGTCAGGCATATACCATGTATACTGTATAATATAGCCAACTGTGGTTATATCTTGTAACATGATAACATAACAACGTATTTCACGGTATTTCCCCAAACTGGTAGACAGTTCGTCGAGTGATAAGGTGCATTGAATGGAGGGTGTGATTTCTTCTTTTTCTCGACCCTCTTATCATTCTACTGTTGGAATACGATGTGATTTTTAAACCAAAGTAATATTAAGCATTGTATTATTGTAATTTATTAGTACTTATCATCTAGAACTGCTGTTTTTTGATGAAGTTGAAAAACAGACTTTTTTTCAACCCATCACCATTCCACTGTTGGAATAAGGGTCTCCTCTCATATTGAGAGGGTTTGCCACGCTGGCCAAATGCGGGTTGGCAGACTTCACACACCTTAGAAAATATTTTTTTCTTTTATAAATTCTAAAGTGTGCAGGTTTTCTCACGATGTTTCCCTTCACCGTTAGCAAGTGATATTTGAATTTAAAACGCACTTTTTGTAAATAGGTGCGCGCCATGGGTTTGAACCCGGCACCCCCGGAGTGAGGGGCTGAATTCTTAACCACTAGGCTATCACTACAATGTCAGAACATTATATGAAAATTATTATGGACATAGTGTATGTATATAATATTGATCGCTCCTGATAGAAAGTGTAGGTAATGTTGCTGGGTATGTAATTCCCACATGTTTTGGAACATTGAAGAAACCATATCTAATTTTTGTAGCTAAAATTTGTGAGTTAATACTATTAATGAAGTAAATGTATTCATTGTTATACAATTTTCATAAATAAGAATTTCTTCTTACCAGGGTTATGATCATGGCATTGCACAATGTCCCGAACTGGAATCTCATGGAGGAACAACCTTCTGTGCATTAGCAACTCTAAGTTTGACAAACCAGTTGGACAGGCTGTCTGAAGATCAGATTGATGGTCTGAAACGTTGGCTGCTATTCAGACAGGTTGATGGATTCCAGGGAAGACCTAATAAATCTGTGGATACCTGCTACAGTTTTTGGGTAGGTGCATCATTAAAAATCTTAGATGTACTTCATCTATCCAATTACACTAATAATAAGAAGTATGTCTATGAGACACAGGATATAGTAGTAGGTGGTTTCTCAAAGTGGCCAGACACATGCACAGATCCCATGCACACATATTTAGGTTTAGCTGGACTCAGTTTAATTGGGGAGAATGATTTATTGGAAATAATTCCAACACTTAACATAACTAAACGAGCTCATGATCATTTGAAAATGTTACATGAGAAATGGGCAGAATCATAGCTATTTTTTTACCGGGAACCGTATTAAGCTAACATTTGTACCAATTATCTTTCCGGGCACCGGATTTGCCTTTTTCAATGTCCTAAATTATATTTTAAGGGAAAATAATAGATTTATACGAAATAAAGATTAAAAATGTCGGCACTTTTTTGATATATTATTTTGCAATATTGCTGTTGAATGTTTTGAAAATTTGGATTAAAAATAGTTAGTACTTGAAGGTTTTAAATGAATTATAGGTGCTAAACTTTAGAAAGTTATGTATCAACGTCAGATTAAGAATGATATCAGGTATAATATATATTAGTACAATATAATTAAAATTAACTCAGTGCCATTTTGAATTTAGAAGTTGGTTTACACAGCTTAAGAGTTTTGGCGCCAATTGTTGCCTGTATGAAATCGACCAATTTCTCAACTTAAATTTGTATTTAGAAGTTTTTATTGTTAGTCGATTTTTGATTATTCGATTTTCTTTTATTTGTATAGTCTGAAATCAGCCAAAGGGCACAAGCAAATTATTAATTTCGTTGATTTAAATAGTCAAATATCGATACAGTGTCTAAAAGTGGTAATTTGGTTTCTTGTCACAAATACTTTAAAGCAATGTGTATGAAAGAACATCTTAGATTCTGCCTATTTAAAAGTTCAAATAATTTTATAGTGTTATATAGATAATGAACAAGTATATATTGAACAAAATATAATTCTTGAAAATTTTTAAGTCTGTTTTATAACAATGTTTCTTTAACTGTAAAGAATATCAGAAAATGTATGCAGCCAGTATTGAGAGACTATGCTATCTAAAAAAGAGGAAATTAACAATTGAATTAATATAGATTCATCAAATTTTTTGTAAAGTTTTGTAAATCAAGATTGTACATTTGAATATACTTGTATAATATTAAAATCATTTAAAGAGTTAAACACTGAGAGCCACATACCAATACTTGGAATGTGATAGTTCAGTGGTAATTATTCATGCAAGTATTTATTAAATTAATGTAAATCAGCAACGACGTTGTTAATGGCAACACTTATTTAGATAGGAATTTATGAAACTGCACAAATGTATATTGTAAGCTAGTTTGTTGTGTACATATGTGATTTTATTAACGCGCTATAGGAATGTTTGTTACAGGGAATATTTTACACGTTTTCATATTAATTCAGAAATATTTGATTTTACCTTCTTCGTTAATAAGTAGAAATGTACGCTTTGTATGCCCAAATAGTAATTCATATATATCTCAGCGCACATTGTCTTGATAATTTTTAACGTTGGTAAGTTAATGGAGAATAATCATTTTATATTATTTTTCATTAGTGAGAATGAGAAAGAATGTTCCTCATGATTTTCCCTCTCGCTTCAACAAACGAATTTCTGAGTTCGTATATTCGCGCAATTTAAAGTAGTTTCCATGTCCTTATCTTGAAGTTTGTGCTTTGTGTGTGATTTTTGATCTTAAAAAATATTAATGACATATCAAAAATTATGATTTGCTATCTTTTTATGTTTCTAATAGTTTCTATTTTCTATCATTTATATTCTGTGTCAAATTAATGATAACAGATCCGCAATTTTTACTAATGTGTGTTTGACGTACAGATAAAAAATAAAATAAGAGATTTTTCAATCAGTACTGATGCTGTTGTTAATTAGTCTATTGCATTGAAACTTGTGGTTTGATCAATTATCCCATTGAAAAATCGTAAAAAATATTTCTAATTCCATTTTTTAAAATATGTTTCGTTTAAAATATTTCTAATCCTTTGTATGTCAAAAGTTTCATAAACTCAGTGAAATAAGTGTAGTTATAAACGAATTAGCAAATTAATTTAGGACACTTTTAGGGATGAGTTTGTTATAACATCTTTATTCCTATCATTAAAATTTTATTTTTTAACATACATTACATATCGCAAGATCCTTTACGGTGAAGTTTCTATAGTTTTAAGTTATACGCAACTACAAATTTACAATTTCATATAAAATTAAATTCATATTGTTGATTGTCATATTATTAAAATATTTTCGTATTATTGATGTTAATCAGTAAGCGATAGTACCTTCTAAATTTCATGTCTCCACTGATTTCGAATTTACTCATATGTATTAAAATATGTATGTTATATTTTAGAAATGGTCAAGTTATTTTGACAATATTTCAACGGTTATATAGTGTTAAGAGGCAACGAAGAGCGAAGTATTTTCGGTCACAAGTTGGAGCCCAGTATAAAAAAATAAAATAAAATTAGATCATATATATTTAAACTGTATGCTTCGTTTGTGTTGTGGTTGCAAGCGTGATTGTTGTGTAAGGAGTTCTCGTTTTTATAACTTGAAATTTCCAGTAGTGGTATAGAGTCCGGATTTGTGTCAGTAGACTCACTGTGTTTGTTTATAGCACTTTTCCTTGAGGAATATACTAATATATTTTTCACACATACCTTATAAGCAGAACGTATAAGTGTGAAATTTTGTGTTCACAAGGCTAATTTAAAAAATTATTATGTAACACAACTTTTTATTACTGATCACCAATTTTAGACCGACATGTATATGTAGACCAAGCGATGATTAAATATCATTGTTCTTTAATTAAATAGAGCTGTACTGTTGCTAATAAACTCCTAATGTATTAAAAAATTGAAAATAGGTTTAATCATGCCGTTATGACGTCACGCAAGTTTTGAGTTATAGCGCATGAGTTGTATTTTTATTTAATAATATATTGATCAATTCATAAAAAGGATTTTAAATAATGGCTTGCAATTGTTCTCACTCTTAATAATTAGTGAGTAGAGTGGGTTTATTGCTATCTTTCTCCTTTTAATTGCAAAGTAACCATGTTAAGAGTGAAATATATTTTAGGTTAGAAATGATAATAAATTCAGTTTCGCGCCAAATGTCATCGCGTAAGCGGTGGCTATATGGGGAAAAGATTAGGTTAATATTTGATATGGAAATTTGTTTGCGTAAAAATTATATGAAAAATTGAATTTACCTCTCTTCAAAATTCTTCAGAGCTCAGCTTCGAGAGAGAGCTTTCAGAGCTCAGTCGATTTTTAATTGATTCTCATAGACTGTCACACATTTTTGCGCCGAACTGATTAAATATCATTTCTCTTTTTATGTATGCTTTCGTGAAGAAGTATTAATGATTTACCATGTTTATATTTAAGTGCTGATTGTTTGTGTAAATAATGTAAATAGATATAGTCATTTTGTTATACCAATGTTTGGTAAAACGTTTTATGTTGTCTATGCATTTTTTATACTAAAATATATGAGAAAATTAAACATCGTGTCCGTGTTTTATATTCTTTGTCCTTAACCTTTTTATTATTCATGTTTATTGTATCGTATATTATATTATTTTTATTTTTACATAATACCTAAAGGGTAAAAGAACGTGCTTAATGTATATTAATTTGGATGAAAGAGAAAAGGTGAGATAGTTGCATACCTAGCTGAGATGGCGAAACTTTTATAATTTATAATCTTCGAGAGGCAACAGTGCTCCCATCTAGGTGATAGAGTTGCCAACTAAGCGACGCAGCAGTCATTGGTTAAGTGTCGATACTGTGCTCATTACCTACGTTAAAATGGGTAATCTAGTTCTACATAAACGAAGCATTACAATACGCGGACTGTGATTAACATTATATTATAATACATTAAATTATTTGATATGTGATGCGGTGGCTGGAAGGAAACGGTTTTTTTTTTTATAGAATAGGGGGCAAACGAGCAAACGGGTCACCTGGTGGTAAGTGACTGCCGTCGCCCATGGA
>DWMG01003028.1:0-12413 GCA_018244855.1 Elbella merops
GGTAGAGGAGAGCAGCACACTCCCATGTTTCACCAGTTACGTTTACGTCCCATGGAATAGATGGTGAACCTAAATTTTAATATATATGTATGTACATATATCCCAGGCATTAAGTTTTCCCTTTGTAAACTAGCTTTTATTTAACATTGACGTTTAAACAAAGACAACATAGATAATACGTAAGGTGTAAATACTCGAAGTCAAGTTTTAAATATTAAGTGTGAACTACTTGAGAATATGCTGATTCAAATTTGGTTGGAACCTCTGGAGAATGTTATGAGCCGAAATGTTACATGATCGCTTACAGCTTGGGAAGTTCGTTTCTTATTCAGTAGCAATAAATTTACGAACAGTTAAGGCTCGGTTTATTATGTATCATACAAAATAACGTGATGTAAATCCATAATATTCATTAATAAAAGCACGTCTCGTATTTGGGTTCGAATTTTACATCGAACAGCGGAATTTTAATTTAGATTAACAGGTGTTAATACGTTAATGGAAATTAAAGCGGTTTGTTTTGATTTATTTTATGAAAAGGTCGAAAGAGTGCACGAAAATGTAATATTGGAATTTACAATTGTAACTTGACTTTGTCACTTTAATTAATTAATAAAAAAAATATTTGTAAGCCAACACGAAATAAATATTTTTTATTTATTAAAAACGTAACATTATATATTTTATAACTTATATATTTTATCTATATTGTAACTAAAAGCGAGCAGACTTAATGCTAAATGTCATGTTTTACAAATCAAGTCGTGTAGTAATGTAGATTTGTGAATATTTGAATGAGCTAATGACGCGAATATTTGAATGAGCCAAGATAAAAACATCAACAGCTAATAAGCAAGAATACCAGCGTGGCTGACGACTGCCACTTCTCCCGCCATTCCTACACAACGCAATTAGAACAACACGCGTTCCGGAGAACAATGTTACCCCGTAAACTAATTACAGAATATGTAATCCAATAATGAGTCACGTGTAGATATTTATTACATTTATTTATTTATGCCATCTTCTTGGAACCCTTTGTAGTTTCGGGTTAGTGGTTTGTCAAAACGAGCCATAATTATTTAGCTTTTAAATAGCTATAGCTTTTAAATATCGTACTAGTCTTCTAGATTGGACTAAAGTGTTCCTGGCGAGGAAAGAATCCAAGCGATTTGTAAAGTCCGACACTATTTACTTACTACTATAAGCTAGCCTTTTTTGTTATTTGTATGGGTAACTCGTTTGTGTTAAGAGCGTTCAAATAACATCAGACAGACTAGTTGTTTTTTCTCAAATCGTACAAGAATGATGTGGTGGGCTACCTATGCATCACACATTTCATAGTTCCAGGAGGTATTCATGGGAATCATCAAACAATTACAGCCTAAAGCAGTTCTTTCCACTTAACATTCGGTAATATTTTTACTATTTCTCGAAAATCTTCAAAACAGCTTCATTCCTCCATGCTAAAATTACAAATCTGTACTGGAACAGCTTGATAAATTGTGCTCAATTGTGTGAACAGACCCGCATGCAACCATCATGAGCTAATGCGGATTGTTAATAATTAATAATTAATTAACCGTTTTGTGTTACTATTTACGGAAGCTCGTAAATATAATTAAATTATGAGACGTGACGGTATTCATGTGGTTATGTATCGGTCACATGAGAATAATAAATTTGCGGTTTAATATAGTTAATAGTATTAGAGTCATAGACGCCATTTGTTACTGTGTTCATGTGTTCCTAATTAATAATAACGTAACACATTAAAATACACAAAACATTATCTCGATAAGCAGTGATAGCGAAGTGGATTCAGGGTTACTGGGATACCGGGATACTGGTATGAAATCCTGCGGTGCCTGTAAATTGTGTCTTTTTAAAATGACATACCACTTAGGGTAAAGGGTGAAGGAAAATATTGCGATTAAACTTTCACACCTAGGACTTCTTCATAACGTTTTCTAAGCAATGGAATGTCTGCGAACCCTACTCACCCAGCGTGGTCAGGTATGAATTGAGTTTTATTTCTTCTTAATCAGAAAAGAGTTGCGTATCCAATAGTGAAATGATAAAATGATTGGTAGCAATGACAACATTAAAAAGAACCTAGTATTTTGCCTTCAAAGTTTATATATAGTATTCGAAACATATATCGAGTAAAATTATAACAATAGAAGAGTAAGGCAGTATGGCACGGGATTATGTAAGGTAGTTTTACGTAATTTCTCACCTGTAATGTTACGTAATGGTAATTCAATTAATTTAATTAACGGTAAACAAATTAAATTTGTTTTAATTATTTCGTGTATTATATATTTTGTTATCATTGTAAGATTATTTATCTGTGGTCATTTCAACCGTAGTACAGCCTTACTGCTACTACTCATTTTCATCTCTTCTACCTGATGGTGACATAAAGAGATGCTTGTGTTCATGTATAAAATTTTATACAGGTTTAGAAAGAAAGGGTATAAATAAAAGTCGATTTTAAATTAGGTAATTTTGACGGAAGTTACATCAAAGAAAGATTTGCCGCGTTCTTTCAGATCGGTGTTGCTGGTAAAAATGGTGGTAAGACGAAATGTACTTATGAATACTTTATTACAAACGAAGATTTTCGGTATAAATGCGAAAGTAAAGCGATTTTATTTGCTCAACAGAACGCTGCAGGGCCTAATAATATACAAATCATAATATTTCATGTAATATTCTGTTATAAATCGTATTAGGAACTTGAGTGAAATATAAGTAGCCCAGAAAAATGTCTGGTTCACGACAACATGAACGGGTAGCATGGACCAGTTTTCGGGATATTATCCAAGAATGGCAATCCTTTTTATCTCTTTCTCCATTTAGGCCAAGTCGAGTACAAATTTTTACATAGAATACTTTCAGACGCAAAACTCTAAAAGTGCATTTGGTTTTACAAGCCTGACCCTTTTCGCTCCTGAGAACAGCCCGGCCATAAACAGTTTTCTAAACCCTATCCGAGCCAGACTACGGTCTATAAAGCTGGAGCAATTTACGAATGCGAGAACCAGAGCACAGCAGTAAACACCGGAGCGAATATTAAAGCTAACATCGAAGACACGGCACGGGGTAAATAAGTTAAATAATATGAGGGTGAAAAGCGGATAGCTACTACCCTTACGCAAATTACTAGAAGTGACAGGCCCCAACCCATATGATAAGAAATTGTTGAATTCCTTAAAAGCATTAATTTAGATCTACGTACATATATGTATATGGTCGGCAGGCCTATTGGCTTAGCGGTTAGTATCCTGACTGTTAGGGTATGGGTTCAATTTCCGGGATAGTTTATTATATATGAAAGTATAAACTTCTGCTACGTATGAAAATAAATCGGTTATTTTAGAAATATACATATGTAGGTTATGAGGTGTATTGTTACCGTAACAATAACATTGTTGGATTTAAAAATCATATACCTAGTTGTTTGTGACGTTCTCAAAGGTATTATAATAATGAATATTATTATTGTTATGTCTGTGTTTATACCTTAATGTGTTATAAAAGCTGTTGGATTTGCATTTGAAAATGGCATTAAGGTCAGGAACATGCATTTAAATCTTTTATTGCTGGTAATGATCGCAGACAACGGTAAAACCTTATGAGGGCAGAGTGGGGGACGGTGATAATGTAATTTCATGCAACGCTTGGATAAATAATTAACGTACTTTGATTATTAATATTATAGTCCGTAATTACCACGTATTATAATATTGTAAATTATGAGACTGAAGGCCTCTACATCTCCACGTGCAGAGCTCTTAGCACTTCCATGCAAAATTTATATCACGGCCAGATGTCAAGTAATAAAATTTCGAGCCCGGCACCTACACAGTAAATAAGACTGGCTCCCTCTGGGGAGTACTTGAACTTTCCAAGTAGAGTTAGAGATGACGTAATAGCTGTTTAATTATATTGTCGACTCTACATGCTTTACACTTCGTAATTAAAGGGTTAGTGTGTAATTATATTTTAGGGACGCGACTACGCTTGTAGTGAACTAGTTTCTGCGAGTAAGTCGATTAGTGAAATGTCACTGCTGTGACTCAAGTTGAGGGACTGAGGTATTCGTTTGCTTACAAGGATTATAGTTTAGACAGTGATAATCAAGGTTAAGGTTGCATAATGTTCGGCAGCCTTTGTTTTTCAGGTTATTTTAAATACAAATATCAGCGGTTACAGGATTTTTCTAAAATATAAAAAACTATTGCCACACCGAGCACAGATTCAGACTTAAAGTCAACTCTAGAAATTCTAAGTCAGAAAAATCTAATAGCACTCGAACCGAGTTCCGAATCTAGGACTTCTCGGACCGCAGTCGCGCTTGCAACGACTGGACCAACGAGGCAGGAAAGAAAATATTCCAGGAAAAAATTTTAATATTCATAATCAAGCCATCCCAAAAAAGAAATCGACTGTTATTAAGCCGTGATAAGCGGTATGAATTTATGAGTGTTTAAAACTACGGACATTACTGGCTCTGAAGCACAAATTACTCTTCTAAATTGCCGCTTTATTGTCCACAGTAATACTCGTTAAATAATAAAATATCAGTCAGTTAGAGAGTCGTCGTCGGCCTCTAAATACTCTCATTTACTGCTCAATGTAATTGACAGTTAGATTTTTTACTTGTAAACTTTTTCAAGAGGACAAGGCCAGAGTACCAAAACGCCTATTGATGGGACAACCTCATGGCCGTAGAAGCAGAGGTAGGCCGAAGCTTCGATGGTCGGATGGTGTCGATTAAGACCTGAATAACATGGGTGTAAGAAGTTGGAAAGAGAAAGCCAGAAATAGATCGGTCTGGAGGGGGTTACTGGACCAGACTAAGGCCCACCCGCGGCTGTAATGCCTTAGGTGATGATGAAACTTTTTTAAGTACCCAGTCTACGTAATGTTAGCTTATTATCCTTAGATATTTGTGACTGTGTACAGGTTGAAAGTTTTCATTTAATTGAAATCCGGTATAACATTAAACAGATAAAATGTACGCATTGATAAACTAACTATGTGAAATGTATTGCAGACTTAGGAAATATAGAGATAGACATATCATGTCATATTTGCGACCCTAATGTCAAACTGCTGCGGCTCGTTATCTGACGTATTGGTACGTTATCTGACATAGTGGCTCGTAATCTGACGTATCAGCCCTCAAACTGACTGAAAAGCACTTCCATATTCCGGGATTGAATTTTAGATTGGAGTTATGTTGATGGATGTTAATGCCTTTTAAGTATGCATGACGAATTCTACGTTGTCGTTAATTTGAATCGTGAATTTAATTAATAATATAATTTGATTATAAAATGTACGGTTTATAATTTTTGAGTGACAACTAAATGTTAGCAAATGTGTCTTGTTTTTTTCTGTATACGTAGGTTTCTAGCGACAATTGTGGTAGTAACGTCAAAATATTTTGTGAAAACACTAATATTTTTATTGTGCTATACCAAACTCAGTTCCTTGGATCCGTCGGCGACAGTATAAAGTGCAAACTGTCGCAGTCAGTAATCGTTAACTGACGAAGTAACTCGTAAACTGACGGACTAGCTCGTAAACTAGTAGAAGGACTTGTAAGCCAAGATGCATTTACATCTCTTGAGACTTTACTGATTGCAGTACGGGATCCATAATTTAACTATAAATTGTTCTGTAAATGGCAGCAGTGAAAAATGCAGGTGAATTTTAAGTAGAAGGACAGGTACTCAATGTAAGATTTACAAATAAGAGCTTCCAATGCATTTAATTTGATCACATAGAAATGAAATATGACATTTGTATTTGGTCGTATATATAATTTCACAAAACAACTGAGTATTAGATAAGTCTTATTTTACATCGTCCCTGATTACTGGTAATCACTAAGATTCGATTACTTCAATTAAATCCAAAACATTCGAATAAATTGACAGGAATATCAATATTGACTAAATAGCTCTGCGCTGTGATCGTTATTGGAATATTCCAATGCGTGATATTTGATTGCGATTTGGATTCCAGATTAATGCATTTGGAAACCGCGAAACAATAAGCGTGACACGGCGTATTTCCGGCAAAGAATATTATGTTGGGAAATAATGAAATGTCACTAACATGGCACGAAAGCTCCGGTAATAGGAGTGCCATGTTTACGACACTATAAAACAAGCAATATATCGGAGACGTAGTATTGTTCGGGGCATCTCTTTACAGGCGGTACGTGGGCTTATAATAACCTCGTTCTTGGGTGTTGGCGGAAAATTAGGATTTTGGGAGGTGAAATGCAAATGCTCGTATAAATAGAGGATGATATAACTAAAGTGTATTTAAACGTAACCTTCTAATAAGCAGTAATAAAATAGTGATTTAGAATTCAGCCCATCATTGCGGTTCAAAGTCAGGTGCGTACCGTTTTCTTTACAAAATTATGTGCTAAGCATCACTTGCTGTAGTAGTCGACAAAATATAGTGAGAAGAGATCCGTCTTCAATAGTGGAACTGGATAGGAGTTGATTTTGAAGTATTCACGGTTGCAAATATAGAGCTTAATTTTAAGTATAATCTGACTTTTATTTGTAATTCTAAACTGCCTTATTATACTAGAGCACCGTAAATATTGGATATTGACTAGATTTTTATTAAACTTAAACTGACTAAGAATAAATAACAGCGTTACCTGATAACAAATCGGTACATTCGTAACGCATGTTATTATTCAAATCCACATAAGAAGCCACCTCGAGTTGTCTCTACCTTGACATCAATATTTCGGTTCCAACTAGGAACAGGAGGGGGGAGCCGCGGGGGCAGTGGTCCTGGGTAACTTTACGACTGTAATAAAAGTGGTTAATATACTTAGTTGAAGTGCCCCGTGCGTGATCGAAATCGAAAATGCGTCCGAACGTATTTACTTTACTTTGACCGAGTATCGGCCCGAATTGGAAACACTTTGATGTTTGTGTCGGTTTGATTGTCGGAAATAATATGTAACTTACTAAAAGCCACGTTATTTCTGACAACGATGAATCGAAACGTATTGTCTCAATGATATCGGAACCTATGTACGTTTTCTAGAAATATATTGTAACGAGCGCTACATCATCGGAATACGCCAGAAATAGGGAATCTCAATAACAAAAACTAATTTCCGTATGTGACGTTAACCATCAATTGCCACGATATCTAATACACAGGCTTGACTAGGAGTAGGTCAGGCAAGATTTATCTTAATATGACTCCAATAGTATAGACAGATACATATTTACGAACCCTACAAAATAGAGTACAATTGTTCCCAAATTTTGAAAAAAGAACTTACAAACGTGATCTGAAGCAACAAACATCGCTGAAAAGACGCTGACAACAGGTCTCCGCGTGGATTTTATCCACGGTATTTTTACACAATCGTCTTGAATGACATCTAATCCTTTAGCAACCCGCCCTCCCCCCGCCCCTTGCCGCTACGACGAGGCCAAAGGTCGAACGGGCCCCAAATTGGATGATTCACCGCGCCAATGGCGAAATCAGGGACACACATTGCTTATTTATTTACGGAGACACACAATCGAATTACCGACGACACCGCGACTATTCGTGTCGTGAATCTCACTGTCCTGTTTAAAACATTTACACTGAATTAGATTTAATTAGATAAATGTATGGAAATTTCCAGGTACTCTAATTTTTATATCTGCAAAGCCAGAATCCGTATACATCATCCTTTTCGTATATTTTGTACCTTTATCGCGCGATCGTATCCATTCATCGTCAGCCTGTCTCAGTCCACTGCTGCATATACGAGTAGGTCTATACTCGCCTTACTGCACCCAGCACCTGCATGCAACATTCAGAAAATCGTCACTCCACTTAAATGTACTCATGTATCATATTGAAATGTAGGATAACATGCATTACTGTGTACATATATCCAAGCATCTGGAATTTTTTGTTTAACCTAATTATATTTAAACACTAAGCTCAATTATTCGGTACCTATTAAATTTTCTAACATATAATATATATTTAATATAAGTGAAAATTAATCATACGCATAAAATATAACAGTAGGTATATAAAATGACGTTACCATTGATGATGTGTACGTGCCCTAAGGCTGTAATGTAAACTATTATAATTGAGGGTCGATGCAATTTAAATGGTTTCTGATAGACATTTATAAAACTGTTTAAATTCGTGTGATACGTTATTTTAATGGAAAATTAGGTCAGTGTAACACCACCTTTATAAGTAGTTCATTGTTAATATTATAAAAAGTAACGTTAAGTACGTACCGCACGTTTTCTATGTTGGTTATATTTTTGTTTCAAATTTGTTATAAACTTTTAAATTGTTCTACATTTTTACTGAGCCTGATATCATATTAGAAACACAACTAGGTACATATTATCCGATGTTATTCGATCATTAATTTTGAAAATATTTCTATTCCTAAGATTACTGTAGTAAATACTCTAAGTAGTGTGTAATTGAACCGTTAAGCTGTTAGACTTTAAGGACTAGTGTGTCAAATAAAGATCCGCTTTTAGGGCAGTTTCATTATTTATAGAAAAGTGAATTAACCAAATTATAACCATTATAAGTGTTAGAATTCTGCCTTAGATACGTATGAGAACATGCTATCATACAAAAAAATCATACAATATTTCAAATATGCTCAGTAAAAATAGGAATTTCAGTAGAAATACAATATATATGATATCCAAACTTAAGTAAAAAGTTACATTATCAGCGTTAATTCACAGAAATCCGAAATCAATCGTGAAGTAATCGATTAACATCGCATATCTACGCCACGTGCCGACTCGATTGCGCGAAGACGTAATCGAATCGGCGTAACCGATTGTATAATATCGGAGAAAATAGCCGTGCGCTGACATTGGCATTACTTAGTGAAAGTATAGCCTATAAACGATCACAAGCTAAAATGAACCCTAATATCTTAGAAACAGAATTAAAACTTGTATGCGATAGTTTGACATACGTCACTGACCATCGCGGTCAGTTGTAGCGTTCTGATTTTAAATGCAAAAAGTAAACTTCAGTTATGGTTGTAGACTCACGTTGTAGGTTGCACGTCGTAACAATGCGACGTAGAAGAGTGTTAACCTTAATTATGATACTCTATGACGCGTTTAAGTTATCAAGTTTTTTAATATAAACTGCGAATAGACAACCAAGCGAAGAGGTAACAGTCAGATAAGATTCTGTCACTTTTAAATACCTACAATTAAGTAATTATAAGCGTCAGTAAATCTATTCAATATTAATTTGAATGAGACTTAATTAAGGGGAGGGGTGTAAGGGGTTCCAACCACCATCTCAGGAGCCCAAGTCAACCTCACCTGCACGTGGTGCACCCTGCTATAACAGACGAGGCTCTGGCGATCGGCTGATTGCGGTATAGCGCAGCCTAAATAGACACGCTAAATGCCCTGGCCGCCGACGGGCAGCAGCGTCAGCAGTGCAAAAAGCCGTGCCCTGGGATCTCCAACCCGATGCTCAGCGTGGAGATTACGAGCATGAACCCCCCTTTTGAGGGAGGCCTATGTCCAGCAGTGGACTGAGATGGGCTGATGATGATGATGACGCGAACCACATATCTCTATACTTGACGTGACGTGTTTTAACATTCATCACTCTCGTCACAATATATGTTCACGCCGGTTTCAAATAAAAATAATAATTTTAAATTATATATGTACATTATGTTGTTGGCAGATCTACGAAGCCGCTGAGCTGCAACTGCAGACGGAAAATGAGAAAACAATAGGTGATTAATTGCTTCAAGACGTTTCTTTTATTCTATTGTGTTAATTTTAATGAGTTGATATTATTTTATTTATTTTTTTCTTGAATACAAGCTGAAGAATTGAACTGAAACTAAAACAACTCTTCCAGTATCTATTATTAAAATAATATATTTCTCAATCAATAAATAATATTCCAGTGACAACAGACGACAACACCACAAAGGTGTTTATAACGGAAGACAAGAAGCTCATTATACAGGACGGTAAGGAAACGTACATCAAATAAATAATTCGAATTTTCGAACAGGGCAACCCTAACGCTGGGACTTTGCACTGGTTGTTTACTGCACACAACTGGTTGCACTCACAATTCCCTAACTAAATAACTTGGCCCTTACTGATAGTGATACACGAGTAACTAAACAGAACGCGAGGATGAGGGGATGCACTTGACATTTCAACAACAATAATAATATAGAAATAAACAAGACAATGCGTACTTAAATAAGAGTAATATTGTACTTATTGCAGGGGGCGGCAAAGCCATAAACTTCATGCAGGACAGCGAGGAGCCCACGTTGCTGACCCTGCGTGAGTAAACTCGCGGGTGTTTGAAGCGAGCTTCATAAGAGTATTTATTAATTTTATTATCGTACATCGCGGCAGGCAGAGCGCGCAGAGTGCCAAATACTTCCTTGCCAGTGCCAAATGCTTCCCTTCTGAACTTACATAGCTCATGTGAAGTGACGTGCTTCTTTCACAGTCATCGCTCTCTTCATACCAGCCCGCCAATATAATATCGCTTAATACAATATATAAAATTTGCTTTGCAGAAAACATCGACACGGGCCTAAAGACGGACGGCACGCTGCTGGAGGGCATTACGGCGGAGCAGCTGGAGCAAGCGCAGGTGGGGATGTGTTTGTGTGTGCAGCTCTGTGTCGCCCCCTCCACGCGGTCGTGACTTACCAGTATATGGCGTCACTATTAGATTTTTTGAAAGTCCCAATTTTACATTTTCCCAAAGGCGCCAAATTGTATACCCCTAACAATATACCCTGCCTCGTTGGTCGAGTGGTTGCAAGCGCGACTGCCGATCGGGAGGTCCTGAGTTCAAATGCCGGGTCGGGTAATATTGGATTTTTCTAATTTAGAATTTCTGATAGTGACCCGGAGTCCGGACATGTGCTCGGTGTATGGCAATAGGTTCACCATCTATTCCATTATGGGACTTAAACGTAACTGGTGAAACGTGGGCGTGTACTACACTCTTCTGCCTACTGTTAATGTTCGGTTAGGTTAGATTGTGATGTAGTCGTAAGAGAATTGTTTTGCTGTCCGCAGCTGGTGGCGGCGGACGGCTCGGGCGGCACGCTGCGGCTGCTGCAGGTGCAGCTGCCCGGCGGCAGCAACGGCTGGCTCACCATCAACCAGTGAACACCTGCTGTCATACTCTGGGATTAATGGATTTTATTCAACAGCACGATAATGTGTCTGTGAGCTTGTTCAAGTTCATATCGGTAGTCATGGAACAGAATTTAATGAAACTCACCGTTACGTGGGGTAGTTCTCGATTAGAGTTAAGCAATGTAAAAGATTTATTTATTTCATATATTATAGTTAATTAGGTACTATATATACATGCCATTTATGTTAACGGAGCTGATACAGGTTCAATTTACTCTACTGTCTGTTTAGGGATCATACAAGTTTATTAAATTACCAAGTATTATACAACTCGACTTCGATTTTAACTTTAACTTTTGCACCTTTTTGCTACTAAACAGCACATCGTAGTACCACGGTCCATAGACTATTATAGGCACACATTAGAACACAAGATGGACCTATAAATTTTTGCCTGGATCTGATCTCAAACTAGACTAACATAGATAACAAATTGTCTAACACTCTTTAAGTCTATAAACTTCCATAGTCTTAGTAAATCAGTACCTAATTAGACTAATTCAAGAGATATAAGAAGAAAAATCATTTCTTATATAACTTTTCATATAATGAATTTCCAATCAGAATCAAAACTATAAGCTTTTATTAACCCCATCTTTAGTGCTTAAAATGTATGTAGAACAAACTAAGACAAAGATTTTTTTATATTAAGTAGAAATGAAATGAAAAATTAATTATGTTTACATAATTTTATTATGTACAATATTATTTGTAATAGAAAATTTGTTATAAGGGTTGAATTTGTTTTTTTTCAACCGAAACTACAATCATAATGATATATAATGTTTGCGCCAAAAAAGCAATAATAAATTCACAATAATCTTTTGGTGCTATTTTCTTTGAAGAGTGCTCCGAGCCTTACCTGTAACAAGAACACAGGATAAGAGAAAACGTGTTCAAGTCCCCAGGCTGCCACTGAGTTGACCCTCACTCCTTTGGCAAGGTTTTTGTACCCCTGAAAGTCATTGATAGCTCCAAGTTACACCTATTACAGACAGTAAGTAGTGCGAGAATAGAACTATAGTAATGGAAGTTCCCTCACCTAATGTATTTTTTTAATATTATACATGGTTCCTGCAAGCAGTGATAGCCTAGTGGTTAAGAATTCAGCCCCTCACTCCGGGGGTGCCGGGTTCAAACCCATGGCGCGCACCT
>DWMG01003029.1:0-12412 GCA_018244855.1 Elbella merops
TTCTAATAACATAAAACTGATTTATTGCCGTTGTTTCTACAACATTAAATTTTGCTGCAAATTTATTTTAAAAGTTTTTACCATTGTTTTAATATTAAAGTATTTGATACGGAGTTGCTTAAAATTCTTTATTTAATATATAACAGACAATTACTCACACCCATAAAAATTATACGAACAAAATTAAATCTTACACATTAACATTTTTAATGTAAAATGTAAAACATAGACGAAGTAGCTGCTAAGCTCCGACGGAAAGCTAATATTCACGCAAGAGTCCTCAAATAAATTGGTGTATTAGCGAGAAAAAAGACAATAGACTGTATTTTAAGAATAGATAACGCTTTGACATAAACTGTATAATTTATCTATGTACTCGTTCAATAGGCTCACAATTTATTACATGGAATTCTAGCGTGGACACTAATCACATTTTTAAAGGTCTCGGATTCGATTTATTTACGATCAATTAATCTATATAAACAATACATCAAAGCTGTATTTCCTCAAAGGGATAGCCAGAGGCACTTCACTGTAGTACACACCCACGTTTCTACTTCTCCACGTCGAGTTATGTTACGCATCCCACCAAGGATACGAGAGTGAGCCTATTGCCATGCGCCGAGCACGATTTCAGACTCAGAGCTACCTACCATTACGATTTCCAAGCCAGAATACCCCATCAATACCTGACTCGGAGATAAACCCAAAAACTCTTCTCATTAGAGTAACCGTTTATTTGCATAACAAAATTATTATTACTTGCTAATGAATCATTGAAAACCACTCTAAAGTCAAATATTTCCCTCTTAAAATCACTTTTGTTCCAGGCCATTCTGAATCACTATTCATTTTAACGCGTCGCATTAATCTTGGTAAGAACAAACCAAGTTATTTTATGTGATTACTATATAAAGATGATAATTATTATAAATAAATCACGTTGGTCACGGTCATTGCTGTTTCAATTTTATTTTTTTTATTTTCTTTAACAACAAGAAAATTATTTATATGAAAATACTACTATCTCAAATTATAATCTTACATTGTTATCAGATTGAAATTATTGGTTATTATTATCATACATTATGGAAGAAGACGCATTCAGCGAGTGATCCAGGCTTCTATGTAACTGTAATACTGGAAGCCCACAATGCTGGACTGCTGGAATAGCAAATTGGAATAAAATCCAGGTGCTGATTACGAGGATTAATCTGCACACAGCCGTTAGATGTAAAGAGACTAAAACAAAATGTATTTCGCGTGCATAACAAGTTATTTGTATAATCTTTACAACCGGTAAACTCTTTGTCTATAATCTATACAACCTGTGTAAT
Source organism: Elbella merops (assembly GCA_018244855.1). Classification (NCBI taxonomy): domain Eukaryota; kingdom Metazoa; phylum Arthropoda; class Insecta; order Lepidoptera; family Hesperiidae; genus Elbella; species Elbella merops. The sequence continues at coordinate 1,338 of DWMG01003029.1, forward strand.
CCTTTCAAATTATATCTGTCCTATATTAAGAATAACAATCAAAGTCGTCTAGTCACAATTGAACAAACGGTGATGGCATAAATCAGTTCTATTTTTAAAAACATTATTTATTATATTTCTACAGTATCCGTTATGATCTAAGTAGTAAAACATTCATATGAAAACTAATTCCAATCCATTATTTCTTCCACACCAACAACACTACAAAGAGAATGATGAATGTTGAAGACGCACGTCTGGTCTTTGAAGATACTACTACTTGTGACTCGATGCTGTTCCTAACCCGTTAGGAACCTGGCGTAAAGACTAAGTAATAAAAATATTATAATAAATAGAACTGAGCATACGGTTCCTATACATAGTGGAATGGTACATGCTGCTATCGTCAATTCCCCGCCCACTAAACTGCGAAGTTATACGCATTTCTTAGAACTAAGTATCCCTCGCCAAAACAGCAAAATACAACATTATAAAGCGACTTGTATAATTTAAGAACTCATTTTAATATTCTCTGCTCAGTTTCCGTCAACTCTGCCAACTAGTTACACTGCGGCCTTAACTGTTCACAACTATGAGAGGTCATCCCTAACCAAGTGTAAAGTATCACCAAGGGTATAATACCTTCAAGATAGTAATTATGCCGAGACTGTTTTAGGTCAAACTTGTTCGTGCATGTGCGTCGTCTCGGCCGATGTTATTATCGAAGGTTGTTACTGTACAATTTATTACTTCATAATAATAATCTCTTGGGACACCCACGTAGCTTTCTGATCCCAAACTACCCAGACAAAACTAACAGAAAAACTAACTCGACAACAGAAAAACTACATTTTTATTTCTAAACACATACAAACGTAAATAATTATACACGTAAACACTGAACGAGTACAGGTGCTCATCACATAAATATTTGTCCTCGTCGAGAATCGAACCTATAAACCCTCGCTCTTCGGTCACTAACCTTTAACAAAAAATCGGCTTATTGGATCATAAGCAGTTTCATAAGCAAAAGATAGTGACTTTTGCATACACGGTCACCCATCTAACGTCTCATTCTAATCCACTCTCAATTAATTGAACATATTGCAACAATCTGTCAGGGCTACTATAGAAAACTGTATACCCTTATCTGCCATTTAATTTATCGTAATCGCCTAACTATTAACATTCTCGTTGTCGTATTTATCAGGACATATTAAAGCTGATATAACTAAATAATCAGAGAGCTAGACTATAAATTTAATTTTATTGTTATTTGATAAGACGCTCGGAGTCTTACGATGCGCGGTGGTCCAATAAAACCGCCTTGAAAATGGACACGCAAATATCTGCTTAAGTCCGGTTTATCTATATGCCGATTGAAACTACATATTCGTAGCACTTTGCATATAGTTTGCGACGTGAAAGCAAAGTATCAACTTTCTAATAAATAAACTAAGTTACAATTCTAAATAGGGGTCTTATTGAAAAGTTTAATTGGTAATTTCTCATAGTTTACTGTGTATACTTACATCAGAAACAGCGTTGATAAATATCTTACGATACAGTTGCGCCCCCATCAAATTATAAATGAGCAAGGTCGCACTATGATTGTAAGATCTTAACGCCCATATCTAAAGAGCAAGAAAAGGTGTAATATACAGTGGTCAACGATGGCATAAAAATCAGAACTATAAAAGCGGTATTGTTTTAATTAGATGGATCAAAGTACCTACATCATCGTCAGCCTCTAGATTTCCACTGCTGGACATAGGCCTCCCCTAAGTACCTAAATACTCTGGAAATATGAAGTAAGAATTGACGGAATTAAAATTGTATTGTATAAAGCTGTTTGTAATGTATTGTACAAAGCGATATAATATATAAAGCTTACTTTAATGACTAGAAATAAAAATAATTCTATAAAATAGCAATGACAATATGGAAGATGTTCAAGTAAACAAATTTTAAAGAAACCAAATCCAGTTTCGCCAACGATGTAGTCGTATTACATGATATTTAATATGTACCTTAACCTACCCCACTTCATAACGCGAACTAATCTTTCCTTGTGTAATGCGATTTCTTCTAACGTGTACAAAGTGTACGGGAGACAGTTTCGTTGTATCATATTATGTGTTATACGACTGACTTTACCTAAGTTACTTCTATTTGAGGATAATTTAGAACTCTGTATACATGTAAATCGGAAACCAGTGGTATTTATTTCAATATGTAACACTGATTCACCCAGCATTTGTTTTTGTTTATACGTACATATAATATGATATGCTTAAATCTTATCGGCATTTCACAAATATACGAGTAGCTGCTCATACAACTAAACCCGCCCATGTAAATGAACGAGAACACTAGCCTTCTCCCGTGATTTCGTTTTTATGAACATCAATAACTTTGCCACTGTTATATCAACTTCTAAATGTACTATGAACTTGAAGAATTATTATGTTCAGAGCAGTGTATTTGACACTTATCTGACACAAATATTTCCTACGAGCTCTCGCCCGCGATTCCGTTCGCGTGGATTTCAGTTTACGGATTTTCTCACATTTTTTTAAATATAGACTTATATCCCTATGTAACTTACATTAAAAATTATAGAAAAAACTGGTAGTTTTAGATCTTCGAAACTTTCTGTTGTATCTCTTCATCATAGTTTTACAGACTACGAGCTAACTTTCAACCTAATGAATTGAATAGTATTAGTAGCCATTACAACAGTAACAGTAGTTATAACAGTAACTGTTCAACTAACGGGCATAATACGTAGTTGTTATTTAATTGTGTAACGTTCATATCCTGACGCTAAGTCCGTTACCAGGTGGACAGAGAACACCAAATGCAAAATATCTCCAAAACTGATATGCTTTCTTTGCGGACATCACTCGCGGATACTTCTGACCTATATAACCCATTTTCCTGAACCCCATTACCCATTCTCTGAACTAATTGGTATAGATCGGTGTGACTTGATTAATATATTACTATAAACAGATAATACAGAGTATTTTATTTATAAAACACAACGTTTATCAATGTCAATAGCACAAGAGAAAATATCTGAATGTTTTCCACTGCGCAGTCTGTTCTTTGACAATATTAGTATAAGATAAATTACTTTATACATATTAGCATTAAATATATTTGCCCAGTGGCGCCGAATGCTATTTTCAGCGAATTACACATTAAATTTACTTGTAGGAAACATTTACCTACGTTTATTTATAAACCACGTTATTAAACGTCAGTAGCTATAACGGAAAAAAACCGTGTAAATGATTATTATCGCGTAACAATTGATTATATTATGTTTAATCACTGGTTAATGAGAACATTGTTTCATTATAGATATAGTTAACTATTATTTATGTTCCTTTTTTATGAGGATTAATAAATTTAATAGGTCCCCTATTAATAATTTTTATTCTTAAGAGTTTTTCAGCCAATGGTTATCTAAACAATTTATGCTTAATTCATTAACAATTAATACTTAATGCATAATTAAATGCAGTTCCCATGAATTATATGAAAGAAAAACAATGGGTTAAACTGAAGAGTCTCTGCCACGTACCATCACGCCTGTAATCCTCGAAGAGTTATGTAGAGAAGTGTAGCACACTCCCGCGTTTCACCGGCTACACATGAAATGAAATGGAACCGCAAATGAAATCGATAATTCCAATGAAATGCAATACGAAATAATAGAATAACAATAATAAAGGTACAGCACTGAAACCAGGGTATACCCACAAACAGGATATTAATTAAAACAATAAATAATAGCACTAATCGTTCAGTTCATTATCAACGATCAAAATAATGGGATCACACCATTATTCCTCCGTTGGCTAATATCAAAGAACGTCGAAATACCGCATTCGTATCGTTTTAAATTGAATTATAATCGTCCAGACGATTTATTCTGTCAGCAAACAAACTAATGACGTTATTGTTATCAAAACATTTCTAGATCTGTTTTCTTATACACATTCGATACTCTTAAACACATTCGATTATTACTATATATACGTAAATCATACCCGTAAAAAATTCCCACGATATGGACAAATCGATTTAGAATAGATAGACTTGATAAAGATGTAAAATTAGAACAGATGTCTATTGTTTCAGCAGGAATCGAACCTGACACAGTGTAGAGTTAATATTATTGAACGTTACTTCATTATAAAATGTACTTACGCTAGTATGTCTCCTTACATACATACATATGTTCAGGCCAAGTCTCCTACGGGGTAGGCAGAGACCACGGAGTGCCAAATATGTAAGTAAAATAATAATATTATAGGTCTCCTTATATTTTTATTTACTTCCATTACTACTAAATTACCCTGATACATCAAACAAAGTCAGCTTAGTTACAAAAATTTTAAAAAAATTAAAAAATTAATTGTTAAAATTTAGGAAAAATCCACGAAGAAAAAAATTTTGTTTGTAATTACAAAAAATAAAACTGATTAACTGATCGATCAACGCACCACCAAGACTGATAGACTTAGAATGAAATTTGACACAAAGGTTCTTTAAATAATCTAGGGAAACACTAAGAAATAAATTTAGGGAAAGGAATTCCACCCCGAAGAGAGTAAAATAGGGATTGAAAGATTGTATGAAATTTCATCGGTTAAGAAGTTACACGCCTGAAGTTTAAGATTTATGTTCTAGAATAACAAAAAATATGATTTATTGGAATGTATTGTAAAATCGATTAGTAAGAGAAGCGGCGAGCAGTCTAATAAGAAATAAATGTTACCAGGTCCAGACATCATTCCTTATATTCCGTCCATATCGATACTTTTTTATATTTATTTTCATGTCCATAGATTATTAAATAAATAATAAATAGCCCATCCCATTCCAAATAACAAAATTCGACATCGAATAATATTTTTTCTTGGTACATGTTAAATGAACGTAAATACTCACATGTGCTGTTTGTTTTTAAAGTAAACTTAACAATATTTACGAGTATTTTAATAAACCCCATAATAATATTATTTTAACGAAATTGTAACACATTTAAGTAATATGTCTTGAGACATCAAGATAAATTATTTACCTAAGTGTGTACTCTCTTAAATACATTTCAAATACATTTAAAGTATTTTTCCATGTTTATAGTAAGACTTTCATAAGTCATGTCAGTTATTTTAATCATAAATATGTCTAGCATAGTTTATATTTAGATTGTCGTAATGTTGAATTTTGATACTTATGTTTTAACTATGATTTTCATATATTACTAATACTTAAAATTTCTTAGAAGATATCTATCAGAATTTGTTTTGCTTCGTTGACCGAGTGGTTGTAAGCCCTAGGTTCATCCCCGGGTCCGTTTACTGTTGGATTTTTCTAACTTTAAAATCCTAGTAGTAGCTCCTAGTCTGAATTTGTGAGCGATGTATGGCAATAGACTCAACCCCTATTCCATAGTGGGTCGTAAACGTAACCAATGAAACATGGGAGTGTACAACATTCTTGTGCCTACCTCTTCGGGGAGATACAGACTTGATGATATGTTGTTTCATACATATATATGTACATAATTTAACGTATTAAGTTGAACCATATATACCTACCTACTCGTAATTTATCACCTGTTTGATTACCATAGCTCAAGCTCTGATGTATAACGATTAGCACAAAATATTACTATTTTTAGCGAGTTTATTAGGAATCCTACAATTGGCATAACAACCTGTTACATCTATAAAAAATACTGCAAGAATCCATGACTAAATTATTTACCACTTTGAATGTTTTACGCGTCTTTGCGGAACCACGAACCAAAACACAGATAATACTCCCAGTCGATGTCTATTATTAGAAGCACATTGTCAATGTTTAAATATATACTCGTAAATAATTAATATTTATCCTATAGTTGAGGCGAATAATACATAGGGCGTTTTATATACCGCTTAGGCGGTCTGAAAAGCTTCATTTGGGAGCTCTTAATAGTAATAATAATAATACTCAAATCTCTCGGAAATAGTAATAATACTCATATATGGTACATGGATGAACACAATAATATTATAATAATAAAAGGTATATTTTTCCTTGTATAATATGGATTTTCGTTGTATTAGTTCATTAAATTGCCTCATCCAACCAGTTTGTATAAACTCGTAAGTAAATATATTCCAAATTCGACATGGTGATGCTTTTTTATTTAATAAATATGATAAACACATATTTTATCTAATATTTTATTACATATAAAGTTTCGTTGTTTGGTCAGGAGAATAGCAAATGAACAACAAACAGTTACATATGTCTTAATGCCTATAGTTGTCTACAACAGACCTTGCATAGGACTTCAGCTATGTGACTCTAAGCTTCAAATGATTTTGTTAATAATAGATATCTTATATATATATATCTTTTGATTGCCTCGCTGGTCGAGTGGTTGCAAGCGCGACTGTCGATCGGGAGGTCCTGGGTTCAAATCTCGGGTCGGCTACTATTGGATTTTTCTAATTTAGAATTTCTAGTAGTGACTCGGAGTCCGGATCTGTGCCCCGTGTATGGCAATAGGTTTAGCACCTATTCCATTGTGGGACTTAAACGTAACTGGTGAAACGTGGGGGTGTGGGTGTACTACACTCCTCTGCCTACCCCTTCGGGGATTACAGGCGTGATGTTACTTTTTTTTTAAATTAATAGATATCAATAAGAATATAAGTCAGTATTCATTGGCGTTAGGACTACAGGAATGGAACCTGAAATTAGCTTTCGTATTGATCCAGGTTCGTCGTAACCTGAACCTTTGACTACATCCTAGACGCTAGAATAAAAAATTGTTTTCACACCGATACCCTTCATTACGGTTTTCAGTCAGTCATTCTAAGCATTATTCTAATTAACGTAGATTATTCTCGCTTACCGCTAGCTCAAAAACCTTATGTCAACATTCTTAACATATCATCTATATTATTATATTTATTAAGCTCTTTTAAGCGTCAATATTGAATACAACGGGTTGGGAATTCCCATCACTTATCACTACAATGCAATCACATACACACGCGAAAACAATCTTTAATTCCGTAAAACAAAGATTACCATTCACATATCGAACGTTCTAGTCGTCAATTTACACTAGAACCTTCTATTAGTAGTGCCAATAAATGACTCGTCTGTTCGTGGAAAATATTATTCATTGAATGAAATCAAACATTTTTTTGCTGTCCTGCTGCTGTATCTGCGATTATTTTATAAGATTCATACTGAACTGCAGCACTAATTGCATTAGTTGTTTGTAAATTAAGGTAAAGGTTGGACAAGGTAAAGTTAAATTATCACCTCAAGGTGACACCGAATTAATTAAAGGACAACATACATTATTATTTGCAAAAACGTTTTGAGATATTTTTGTGTAAGGAATTAATTTTCACAATTAAGTAGTTTTTTCATACTGAACGAGTATCCAAAACAGCATTCATACATTTACGAATTAAGCTGTAGATATTGTATGTAAATAAACATACAAATAAACGATATGAACACAGGTGGTCGTTAAGATATGGCCTACAATATCGTGGAACTACATTTGGAAGGCTCTAGCAAACATACAGTTTAGCCAGGTACGCTGCGCCGAAATGATCTTACTAGTCTTAGGAAAAGCATTTCTATGTAGCATCTTTGGAAGCTATATAGCTTATGCTATATAGCTTATGCTATATAGCTATACATATATATGTACATCCTCCTTTTTCAACCAACTGCCTGACTGAAAAGAGTGCAAGTGCCACCGACTCTCCTTTACGACCCTCATTTCGAGCTGATACATTGCACTCATACATTTACACCATCTACTCTTTACCAAGTTACTATTCTCTCTTCACTTTACATTAAATAAAAAAGACAGAAATTAGGCAGTTTAACTCAGTATCATCATGTACTAGTCATTCCCGTTCCACTCTTAACAGATGTATTTTCTTAGACTGACAAATATTAAGAGCATATTCTAACTCCAATATAAGATGTATATTTCCAGGAAATATGATATACACAATGAATCCAGGTTTGTCCAGACAGAAACACAATCAAAGGCTACATTCACACAACTGTGGTAATGGAAAATACGTAAGGCAATACGCAAGATGCAATAATGTTATTCATGTTGGTTACACGCTATAAATAATTTCATAACGCGATTGTTATTTTGTTATTACATTGTAAGGACGTCGTATACCCATTAATGGATAATAGCCATTTTCTAAGAAAAGCATCTGCTTTGTAAGCAGTGTCTGCGGTTTTATAATATTCGTCCATGAGCGCGCAGAATGGTTAGATTTGGCTGTTTCCGGCATGTTGCGGTTATGATAGAACATTTACGGTTTTATAGATGTAAATAATGGTATTTCTGACTAAACATGTGTAACTTCCTACTTCAATATTAAATACTTATGTCTAGATTTCTATATAACACTCATAAGATATGTGCTCTAATAAAGTAAGAAACTCGGATTTGATGTCTCTGCTTACCACTTTACATGATTCCGGATCAAACCTATTTTTGTTTATAAATGAATTAATCGATAATATACATTGTACATTAACTGGTAACAAAGCAATGTGAAGCTATTTTTAAATGTTATTATTTTTAAATAAAATAAAATATTCTTTTTTATAAAAGAGCCCTTTAGTTGCCCTTATTCCGTGGACATTTATGGTGCGAGACGTTCTTAACTGAAAACGATACATATTGCCCGCAATATATTTCTTTACAAAAGTATCAATTATCGACGGATTAAATTATCTTTGTCAATACTATAATTTTTCTAAATATAAATAGATCGACATATTCCAGCAAGGTATACACGATTATTTCCCCACAGCCTCTGTACACAGAGAAATACGGGGAATATCACCGACTCTAGAATGTAGAGACGCCCTAACAGAAACCGGTTATCTTTATCGTACATTTCTAAACATCGCGCTTTGATCATATGCCTCTGTTGGGCAATATAGGTGAGCGACCGTTGATCTATTTTCTGCTATTATATAAATTACATGTTGCATACCGCTTTGATATTTTATACACCATACATGAGACCGAAACAAGACTCTTTTATAATCAGAGCTTTTTTATCATAATAAAAATCTTATTAACAATTTATTTTAACTCGACTAACCGATAGTATAGTTTATTCTCACAGTTTTCTTCGAGGTATGTAGCAGATGTCAATTGCAATTTGTTAAACGAATATTTATCATATTATATATTTGTTACAATTCAACTTGACTGACTTAATTTAACTTAACTGTCTCAAGTGTCGTAAGTATAGTAATTTGATGGAGAATTACATATTTACGGCTTTGGTAATGGAGACTATGGGACCGTGGTCTTCTGACACGAGAAAACTTATGTCAAACATATCGACCAAGTTTGGTCTTGTCTCCGGGGACCAAAGGGCTGGCAGTCATTGGGAACCATGCCTCACAAGGACATTCTAGATGAAGTTTTTTTATTAATACTGTTTTTTTAATTATTAATATTATTATTATTTTCTAAATGTGTCACATGGAATAAGTCCGTTCTACAATAAAATATTTTTAAAACAATTCCTTTTAAAATAAAAATTTGATTTACTTAACTGTCATTAAATAATACGTATATTGTTACGGCCCTGTTTTAGTTTGCAGATATTTGTGGACCGCAGTGATCACTTGTATATGCTCTTTTCAACTCTTTCACAATTCACAATTAATAAATTCAAATTCAAATTAAAACCATGTTCTAACTTATTAAGCTAGCTAATTTCAACACTATATAAACTAAATAAACCGTAGCTAATATAAACAAAACTAAAGAGCAACTGAAAAATTAAATAAAAAGATATTTCCTCTACTAAATGTTTGGCAAATTTATGTGAAATATAATTATATTATTTCTTATGCAGTTAACGTATTTGCATGCGTGGTCTATAATTAACACCATTTTTGACATTTCATTCGTATTTTGAAACCAGACGGCTTATTTTAGAAAGACGTATCTAGTTTTTTTAGTATCTAATATAGTTCCACTCACTTCCTTTACAAAGCAACATCGAAAATTTTGCAGAAACAAGAGTATGGGCTATTCAAAACACATGTAAATTAAGATTTGTCTGTGTACATTTTTTGTCACCAACAGTGCATTTTATAAATAAGCACAGTTTAACCCACCGCAATATTGGTTCTGTCTGCAGTTGTATAATAACAGCCTCGAAACCTTTAGTGATAAAATATTACACACACAACAGTTGGCTGTTCGTATAAATAAATAAAGTGGCGAGCAATCCGGGACGCATCAAACCGTTTGTAATAAGTGTTACGTCAGGCAAATCTTTCACAAAACCAAAATTATACATCAATTATCTCTTTGCTAATATTTTCTTAGTAATTTCATCCGTTAAGAAAATGAAATTTTCTATACAATTTTGTGAAAATCGGTAATGCTGTAGGTATTAGATGCACTTAGTTGAGAATACGGGTAGAATTTTTAGCCGTTCAATGTTAAAAGCATTTTATATTCAGTCCCACGAATCGCATTATAAACTCACTTTACGCTTTACTTCACGGTTACACACAAATTTAAAAATGGAACCACATAATCCTAACCACAAGAACTCGATAGTCTTGCACTTGACCCCAGTGTTTCACAACCGCCCCTCCTCGGCAGCACCACCAGCTATTGCCAATCTCACAACAAACTCGGCGTTGAACGCACGACCGCGATGTTCCCAAACCCTTTCGATAGAAAGCATTCAACCATACGACAAGTGATCGACAGATTTCTAGAATCGCGGAAAACCGTTAACAAAAATGTGTTATCGAGAAAAAGTAGTAATACGTCGTCCCTGTCGAACGGCAGCACGTCGAGCCGAACGTTCTTTTCCATTCGCTCCTGATTCGGTTTGTGACTGAAATGTTTGTGTTCGTCTTCCGGATTCTTGTGCCCGACAATTTGGTGAGTTCCAATTTCAAATTCCAATTGTAATATTCCAACACAGGCGTAACTTTCAAGTAATTATGTACTTCGCTGAGCGTATTGCCGTTGCCGAATC
>DWMG01003030.1:0-12411 GCA_018244855.1 Elbella merops
GTTAAGGATGAAAGTGGTAAACATGAGGTAAGTTAAATGAATCACTTTTTAATTACGACCCTTAGAAAATACGTTTGTCACAAAATTATCACACTATCACGCCAATTATTGTTTGTGTTTGAATATAATTTAAAAATAATACGTTTTTTCATCAGAAAAATACGTATAATATAGGTACATACATTTATGTTTGATGTTGCGCCCTATGATATACCTACATAGATTGCTCTGATGTTGTTAACATTTCTTTGCTTAAATATCGACGGTCTAACAACTACATTATCTATATATCTATAACATAGAAAGCAATAGTAACTGAATACGGATGACGCGAACGATTAAATGAGATGGTGGCGACAAATTACGAATTCCATACCAAGTTACGAATAATGTATGAAGCTCTTAAATGGTAGTGTAGATCCGTTAAGTATTTTTACAATAATTGTTACATTCGTTATATTTAAAGTATTATCATAATTTTCCCGCACTAATTATCTATTAACGATATCAAATGTGGTGTTGATAAAATCGAATACATTATGTACATTCGTTTTACCCGATTTAGAGTGTACTTTTCAAAATCAATTTTTTTCAGTAGAGTTATTGAACCATGTAGTATTCTTACGGTTCGTTAACAATTGTCATTGTTAAGCTATTGTCTGTTTATTAAAATTCGAACCTTTTGCAAATGTATTTACAAACATCTTGTGCTATAACGATGAAGGTAAACATTAAGGAAAGTTACCTATTTCATAGCTCCTGAAAATGTTATTTGAAGCATGTCAATTCGCATGTAGTCGCAATTGCGAGTTGATGAATGTAACGTTAAAACTTTCTGAAACGAGACTGGTATCCAACAGTAAAATTATATAGCTTTGTAGAACATTTTAATCTTTATATATAGAAATACTAATATATAGACATCAATAATAATATATTATCTGTTTCGATGATCGCAATCTGTAATGAACAGTATTGAACCTGAATCAAGAAAGAAGAAACAGATTTGACGTAAGTTTAAAGGACGTAGTAAAGTAAAGAGTAAAGACGTAAGGTTAAAATTCTACCTCAATTTTTGAAGCATACGTCCTTTTCAAAAATTGGGGCAATGCCACACCAATCAAACATGCATCATTATTACGTCCATAGAATCAGGGCGCATCCAATTCGGCTTCAATCAGCAACGCGTTTGTTTTCGAGTTTGAATTTTGTATTAAAATCGTTTAAGCATCGAAAACGAAAAAGCCCTGAATTGTGGCGATGTTTGGACGAGGCTTATGTCCCGCACCGGACATCTGTAGCTGAAATAATGATGATTAAGCTTCAATATGTTGTACAACCCACATTTGTCCCGCCGTTGTCATTTATTTTTGTGCTATATAGTTTTATTATTATACGAAAAAGATTAAATCGCTTTACGCCTAGACTCCTATGAGAGCTAAGTGCGGTACAAAGTAAAAGAATAAAGTAAAAACTATTTGTAAGCCTGATTGCTCTTTTACGTGAAAGTTTGGAAATTTGCATTCTGATTTTGCCGGGTTTTATGCGGATGTGCCTCGGAGGATCGCAGTAATGATGCACGATTTTGGGAGTTTTAGGGTCAGTCACATCATTAGACGATATTTCAACGGATTTTATTATTTTCTCAGCCCTATCCTAAAAGACAATTATATTGTTACCATCATTGATACACAACCTTATTATATCGGGATCACTCTCCAAATAAACATATGTAACATAGACAACAGATAAAGGGTGAATTTCTTCACTGTCACGCCGATTGTTACTGACGAAAAAACAAATGACTGATCTAAGACACAGAGTGATGTAAGCCTTAGAGAGACATGGGAATAAATTTATTAAACACAAAGACAGAAAGAACGAAGATAAACGTGGTGGGCCAAATATTTTTTACGGCCTCCGATCGGGCGAGCGCCGACGTATACTATTTTTCTGTCTAAGTTTTTTCCTAACGTAAATGGCTAAGTAAGGTACGTTCTGTGTATACGTTTGTTACGTCAATATTTTATCCAGTGCGTAATCGATTTATTACAGCGAGATATGTATACGCGCGACATTTATATCTTTCGCGGGGCCATCAAATCTTTCACATAGAGAATTACTGTTTGTTTCCACGCATTGAATTCTACTTTGGATTTGTAAGCTATTATTGTTATTATATCGTCACACCAGTTCGCTTATAGGGTCACATATCTCTATATTTATAGATTTTGCTTACTTTATATAACGTAACACGATTTTTCATATAATTGGTAATTAATATGGTTTGTTTTAAAATATAATTTTCTATAAACCAGATTTATTTATCTCTAATTTAATTCACCATCAATCTATGCGTATGCACATACACATAAACATACACAATCACTTTTATACATTATTCGATGTTATGGTACATCTGTAAACAATAGTGTGAACTCTTAATAATGTTTACACGGTGTCAAACTCCGTTGGCATGTACGCGTGTACTCGTATATATTAAATGTTAACACAGTTACACTGACTGAATTATAGCTTCTGAATTATCCAATATCGGGCCGTATTTACACAGCAATATGTGTCAGCGGCACATTGACGTTAGCTGCGTCCTCGTTGGCAGCAGCTGCTCATCTGTTTAATGAATTTCATAAACCACGCTTGTACGATCACACGACGTCCGTACTTAACCTCCCGAAGTAGTTTTTGAAATTCAAATCGGGGATCACAGAGGCCTTATCAATTTAATAAAAAAAATCTTATTTTTTATGAATTCTCTCTTATTTTTGTGTTATAAATTGTAATGTGTGCAGGTTTACTAACGATATTTTCCTTCACCGTTAGTAATTGACATTCAAACTTTATAAATATGTGTCAATAATTATACATATGACGGGAGGGCGGAGGAGCCCTCGGTGATAATCATATTTGATTTTTAGCAAGCGTGAGTATTCAGGCGAGGAGAATAAAAGATGGCGCGTGGTTTGACGTTAATAAGTATTGTACTTCGAGAAAATTTGCACAATACACAAGAACATAAGGACAGTACAATAATCAAAGTTACTAATCAATATCAACAATTAAAATAACGGACACTCCACCGAACACGTAACGCTAAATTGTTTTTATTCCTGATCGACGAAGCGCTAGCGCTCTGTGTTGTGTCAGAGCGAACCTTCCACCTGTCACCATTCAGTGACGGTTCACCCTCATTTGTTCGCTCCTTCATTCAAACGCACCGTCAAATATATGCTTATATAACTTATTTACCTACATACAGAACAATACTTGTGCTCATCACACAAGTAAGTCATGGGTGGGATTCGAACCGACGACTCCAGCTCCAGCAGATAGTCAATTTCACCAAACACTGAACCAATGGACCAATGGAGTCGGATGTACTTTGACAATGTATGGATGTGTTTGTCACTTTATACATATCTTTAATAACGGGACACATAAATACAAAATATGGAAGTAACACTTGAGGGTATTTTAAAATCGCAGACAATGCCGGGACGAATTACTAGTTAACTACACTTAATGTTTTTTGTTTGAGCAGACAGATTGAAGATAAAATAATAATTGAAGTATGATAGATTAGTGATACGGTTATCAATAATATCGTAAAATAAATAATTTAATCTCCATTGGGAAACCGAAGATCTTGCGCCCGGGGGAGTACCGCGTCGGTACCTGTCTTAAATATTATCTCCCAAAGATGTTTTTGTTGATGCCCCAGAGCTTCCTGAGTTGTTTATCAAAATTAATACATAATTCAAACATCATTTTAAAAGCATTTATATTTTACTTTTGACGAACCTCTAAATATTGAAAAGATAACGTTTCCGTTAGAAAAAGATGTTTTTTATATAACACAGTAACGCCATCTGTTGATGAGTTTCGTAAAAACGTCATTCACATAGAATTTTATTATAAAATGTCATTTGACAGATTGTTAAATAAATTATTCGAATTGGCATATTATAATATATTAATAAGCTTCAAAAAGCTCAATTCATTACTATTATAAAAATAGCCTCAAAAATTAAAGCTAAACTTTTCGAAAATAAGTATCACATATTTTAAAATACAGTTGTTCTGTTCATCACTTTATACGAAAAGTCGTTTCTTAAAAATTCAATCATAAAACCTCTCAGATTGTGGACACAGACGATTTTACGCAGGTTTTTCCGCAGTTCGCATATTTAGTAATATTTGTTTGTATTAGAGATGCTACCGTTAAAAAAATCTCCGCGAACATATTACATAGATACGTGTAATATCCACGAACATTGTCTCTAAAAAAGTTTTATGGAATTAAGCAATTTACGATATAAATACCATTATGACTCTGTTTCATTATTATATTATTTGAAAATTCGCACGGGTCAGTTAGTTTATACTAAAGCAATTGTATATGCCAGGATTTAAACTCCACACCCGGGAGTCGGAATCTAAAATGTACCCAAGTTATTATACATTGAGTACTATTGACCTTATAAAAAACAATCGCGCCGTACCGCCGCGTTTAGTGTACTCGCGAGATGTCAAGGACTGACCAAAAAACGTTTTCGTATTCGTGTGTAAAATTATACAAATATTTTGTGCATTCTTGCAAAATGTAGGTTTTCATTCCAGCATGGTACAGATTTAGTTTGTATAAAATATCGTAACTTACCTCTACTGTGCAATTTAACTATTTTTTTTTTTTAGCTTCGCTCCTCGGTTTGGCCCTGATCTCCGGCATCGTAGTCGCCCCTTTCAGTCTGCAGAAGCTGGGTAGAAAGCTCACTAACCAGCTGAGCACTCTCCCAGCGCTGGGTGGATGGGCGCTGTTAGTCACAGCCAAAAGTCCAACTGCATTACTGATCAGTCGATTTTTACAAGTAAGTATGATATTGAAGTTATTTTAGGTATCTGCGTTATTATTCACGATAGGCTCACCACCTGTTCTATGCAGGACGTAAACATGACGTATGAGAGATGGGAGTGTACTGTACCCATCTGCCTATCCCTTCGGGATATTACAGGCGTGCTATTACGTTATTTATGGTTACATTAACTTCTCCGGGAGTTTAAATATATTTAAACAATTTTTACAACGCTGTTATTCGCATCGTTAACTTAAATCTGGTTTATAAAGAATAGGCATATTAACCGATAGTATTCTCTACCAGTCAGCCCAGGGTGATGAGAATATGTGGTAGGAAGAACGGGAGGACTGAGAATTTTACCTACCTACAAGTATATTATATCATGAATTGTGTTTCCTTTAATGCATCGTAAGCCTAAAGGAGGAAAGGTGTATATCGCAACCAATTCTTGATGGGAGACCCTAAACTATTTCATGAGATAAACAGGTAGTGGCGAACTTAAGTTTTTGCTGGAGGGAGAGAGAGAAAGAAAAAAGCACCATGAGGTACAGCTCACAACTTCTTACAAAATTAAATTTTATATTTAACCCATACATGTACATACACCTACCTTACTTTATTGCTCACTTGATGTTTCCTGACCCGGTGATGTAAACAATTGGCTACTTAAGATATTTTTATCTGAAGCTGGAGAAACCCGCAAGACAGTCGCGAGGACGTGCTTAACGAACTGATAACAAGTCTTGAACTAAATTCGTAACAATGATATTGCAGCCGACACATATGTATGACTGTTGCAAAATCAAACTCAAAGGTTGCATGAAGATAGGTCAATATAAAAGAAGCGCGTCAGGTCTGAAAGAACAGAGATGTTTGTCACTCAGTGCCTACTGCCTATATTGTAGGGAACCTGGCGTGACAATGTAATCATAATTAAAATAACTTCAAATAGTTTTGTTCATTATGAACTGACGTACTTACGCATTCATCGTTTTTAAACACTCCTCAAAGGATATGTGCAGAGAAAAAAGATGACCGAACAAACTCCTATCAGTCATTTAAAATTTGAAAATATAGATTTACCATGTAGACTTTAGTTCACAGATGAGGACAGAGATAGCTTAACGTGTGTGTCAATTTCTAAAGTAGAGAAGTAGATGAGCAAATCTCTTAAAAATCCTTAGTAGCACAGCACATTGTTGCCTTTGGCTGACTAGTCTAAAGTATACGAACTAACGCTAATAGTCCTGCTTATATGCTGCTAGTCATAGTCGTGTAAGGTAATAGATTTCCATGTGTAGCAGCGACCACTCGTGTTTAGTAAACATAGATTGCTATTTTACATAGATATACATAGTTAGCAACATAAAGATCGAACGTTTTTCATACGTATTGTTCGTATGCTGCTACTGTTCTTAGCCAAACGTAAATCGTCATTAACTTTAAATAAACCTATGCAGGCATTAATTAAAACATTATCATCGTAATCGTTATCATGATCTGCATCTACCTTTTATCGTTCTTCTTTTTAGGCGCTACATTTGTAGACTGATGCTAACTTACAGATTGACCTTCTTCTTAATCTACTGATATATGCAAGTATATACGCATACTGAACAGACTATACAGTTATACTGATATTTATCATCATCATCAAACTTTATCTTTCTACTGTTGAATACTGCTCTCTTCTCCGTATGAGAAAGATTTAAATAATACTTCACGTCGTTGTCCAAGGACGGATTGTAAATTAGCCTAAAACTTGACACGTATAGAATACTATGGAAAGCCTCACAGCGTAGAGGTTTCCAAAAGATACTTTCTGTCAGCGCCGTAGTAATTGGCGGAAGCATGTGCCAGGATTCGAACTTTGGACTTCTAAGACAGGAAGCTAAAATCTAAACCACTAGGCTATCAGTTCTATGTCTGACTTACATCCATATATTATCAATAGTTATTATTGATAAAGGAAGTAATGGGAATGCGCGCGAACAATTTAGACGAGCGATGCATAAAATTGGTTCAATTGGGAGTCATGTGAGCGTTCGATAACCAGCAATCTATAGCGTAGCGTATGGACGGACAATTAACCTTTCGTCAATATACAAGCGTTTACAATTATACATTGTGATATAAAAATACACATTCGTTTCCTTGGCGCGAGACATATTGTGAGTTAGGACTAAATTCAGCAATGTTTGACTGCCATGCGCTCGTGGTGGCAAAGCTACGTTTACTTTCTTCAGGGCGCCATGATAGTATATCCAGCAACGCACTGATGCCGATGTGATTGTTGCCAAAATAAAGTTTATTATCTATAATAATAATAATCGACCAATTTATCATTCCACTATTGGAATATGGGCCTCATCTCATATTTAGAGGTTTAAGGCCATAGTCTGCCACGCTGGCCAAGTGCGGGTTGGCAGACTTCACACACCTTATAAATTCCCAGGCGTGCAGGTTTCCTCACGATGTCTTTCTTATTATCTAATTGTATATATATTATGTAATCACAAATGTATTTTTAAAAGTATTATCGTATTAATAAAAATCGTGAAACGAAGGTAAAATATGTTAAATCTTCTGAGTTTTAGGCGGGTATTCTCAGTTGAATTTTTGTACCAACATCATAATAGATATTTTGGGCAAAGATCCGTACTACACACATTTGGTATATCAAAATGTTAATGTAAATATTTTACCGCAGGAACCAAATTGAACCAATTACGCATTTTGATCAATTTAGGTCGAACCTTTTTGATTGAACTAATTAACTAGAAATATGATCGTTTTAGTTCTAGTACCTGTTATTCTTTCCCATTTTATGTTCCAGGGATTCGGTATGGGTCTCCAAGCAGCATCAGCTCCAGTATCCATAGCAGAGTACTCTTCGCCGAAACATCGTGGGGCGTTCCTTGCAACTATAGCTTTCTCTTTTGCTCTGGGAATGCTCATAGCTCATGTATTTGGAACTCTACTTTACTGGCGACCAGCTGCCTTGGCCTGTGGCAGTAGCTACGCGATCTCCCTCATCCTGATTTCGATTTCCCCAGAAACTCCACCATATCTTGCTTCTATCGGCAGATTTAAGGATTGTCAAAAGTCATTCCGTTGGCTCAGAGGTTGCGATGAAGATTCGGAGAAAGAACTGGAAATTCTACTAAGTAGCCAAAAGAAGGGCACTAGCAAAACACCAAAAGTACCCAGACTGAAACTCCTGATACAAATTTTAAGGAAGCCGGAGTTCTACAAACCGACTGTGATAATGATGTTCATGTTTGTGCTTTTCCAAATATCAGGGATGACTGTAGTACCTTCGTATACAGTGCCAATGATGAAGGAGGTGACCGGTGGTACTATCGAGTCCTATGCCAGTATGCTGATGGTGGATGTTGTACGCTTCGTGACTGCTGTCATAGCGTGTGTTGTGGTCAACAGACTGAACAGACGAACCGTATTGTTTATTGGCGTCATTGTCAGTGTGATATCTTTGTTCCTAGCTGCTCTGTTGTTGTACTTGCGAGACCTTGGCTATTTACCTGATGATTACAAATGGGTACCCGTAGTTCCTACTTTAACCTATATTTTCGGAAAAACTTTGGGTATTTTGCCCATCCCGTGGGCTATAGCGGGTGAGGTATTCCCTCTGGCATACAGGAGTCTCGGAAGCGGCATATCGGGAATGTTCCTATCGATAATGTTCTTCGTTGTAGTTAAAACTGCACCAACATCCTTCAGACAAATCGGGGTGAACGGTACATTCTGTATCTATGGCATTTGCATAGCTATATGCGGTGCATTCCTGTTTTTCTTACTACCGGAAACTCGTGGCAAGACTCTATATGAGATAGAGTGCCACTTCCGAGGAGTTAAGACTACATTCAAAAGGGCAGATAATTGTGAAAAGGATAAGATGTTGGAGTTGGAGAAGGTGGAAGAGGGTTGATGGGTGGACAGGAAACATAAGGAAACGCTCTGCCGCTAAAGACAGCCGGCCCCGTAGGTAGAAAGACATACGAGAGAATGGTAATGTTATTTAAGATAAATAGATAAGCTTCTATGTAACTGTGATTGGTGTTGTAATTTAAATGTGTAAAAATGTAATGTAATGCCATCAAAAAATTTTTTGAACCAATTCTATAGATATCTGTATAAAAGAGGCTTTCCTTCTGGAAGAACCTAAAATAAACAAATAAAATAATTATCGTTATTTTTATTTATCACAATAATTCCATACATATTGAGATTAAGTTAAAAAATATTTTGACTAAATAATTTAAATACTTAATTTCACTAGACCTCACATTTGCTTGAAAAAGTTATCTTAAATATCATTCACTGTGTCCTATGATATAATTAGATTAATACAAAATATGAGAGCTACATCTGCGCATTTCATTGCTATGTTTCCCGTTAAGTGGCTCCGCGCATCTTTGGTCTGCTCGATTAGTCCCTCTAAAACTGTCCTCAATTTCTTGAAGCGTCCTGTCCGTTGTTTCTGGCAACATAAAGTACAGTACTATCAAACACAGCACGACCACTCCGGCATACAAAAAGTATGTCAATGAAAGTCCTATTGCACCGATTAGGACGGGGAAACATTTGACAGCCACAAAGAAATTCAGCGACAGTGCCCACACACTGATGCCTCCTCCCAGCCCTCGGTACTCCAGTGCGAATATCTCTCCTGATATCGCGAACGGTATTGACGATATACCAACAGTTAACGAAAACATGTACAGCGCTATCAACGTAATAGGAATCCAATGATTATCGCTCGTTATATAGTTATTTTGTATTGCGTACACGTAGAATCCCTTCCCTAAATATGAGAGCACACAAATTGCAGAACTCGAAAAGAGTAAAGTTCTTCGTCGCATAGACTTCATCAGAAATACAGCCACAACATTGCACACCAATCTCTCAACATCGAGTGCCACCATTAGGAATTTCGCATTCGCATCCGGTCCTACCAGTTGGTGTATGATGTCCATGGCGTACGAACTGATTACGTTAATACCAGCAAATTGGAACATCGTATACATTACGAACATGATGATTATAGGTTTGTAGAATTCAGGTTTAACTATGGTCCTCCCGAGGTAACTGCCCAGGCGTTTCGTGCGCGTTCCAAATGATAGACTGTTATCTGTAAAACTAGATTTTCTCTTCATTCTGTGCGCAGAAATCATGCTCTCCAATTCAGCTTCTTGAGCCGCTGTGCGTCCTCTAAGCCAGAAAAATATTTCTTCACCTTCCTCGTAACGCCCTTTCGATATCAGCCACGATGGAGATTCTGGGTTATACATAATCAAGATCAAACTTGTGAAGGTTATAAAAGAGCATATTATGGCGTTCTGCTGGTAACTGAAGTACGTTCCAAGGGCATGTGAGAACATGACGCCGATTGTTAAGGATAATGAGACACTTGTGAGAAATGCGCCTCTGTTTAGTGGATCCGTCATTTCCCCGATGATGATGGAACCGAGTGGCCCCAGCATGCCCATCGCGATTCCTTGGAGAAAGCGAGCGGTAATGAGACCAGCCACACTATCTACCAGCACCAGCATGAACCATCCAACTAGGTTAGGAATGATCGTAAGCAAATGTGACTTCTTTCGCCCAAGAGTGTCCATCAAAGGCGTGATGACAAAGTTTCCCGTGATTAGCGCAAACCCGAGGATCGAAGCTGGAACGAGAAAGATCATATCAAATTGGTCTGTTTTTCAGTGTTTAGTGGTCTATTGGCTCCCAACTACTGAGCTGCGGGTTGTGGATTCGACTCCTCGTCAAAATATGCTTTAAGCACAACTATTTTATTTCATTCGCATTTACTATTGTATATCATGTAGTTAATGCACTGTGTGGTTTCCATAACAAAAAATTAGGCCTAGTTATGAATCAGATGGTTGTGTGTCTTACCTCTCAAGATCTCGTTATATTACACATACTATTACACAAACTATTATCGTCAAAATCCCATTAATCAAAGATTAAATACGAGGTGATGAATTTTTATTGCTGAATACAACTTTGTTTTTTATTTAGCAATGGCTGCAGTCTCACCTTATGAAAAGCAAAATACAATCTAGGTTGTAGCACGCTTGCCTGGGAAGTGCCTATTCACTCTTTACTTAAAACTTATAACTTCCAAAAAATTTCCTTATGATTTTAAAAATGGAATCAAACCCAAAAACTCTTGGAATAAGTTTGAACCACATCACATTATCAATACATGATAGAAAGATGGAGTGGAAACATTAAAAGGTTAAATGTACTCTTACACAGTATACGGATCGAAATTTCTGGTTTGAGCAAACCCGGAATAGCAGTATACTCCTTACCAATCCATGATTCTTGACTAGGCGTAGCCTGGATATGCGATTCTGGGCGACGTAGGCTGGGGATGAGGACTGCGGAGTAGCCGATGACGCAGCCGTGGGCCACGATATTTAGCGCCACACTCGCTGTTAGAAAACACTGAAATACAATAAGGCACAAAATTACTATATATAAAAGACAATTTTGTCTTTTCTCACGATTTGCTTGATGTGGTCAACGTATGCAACCTTAATGACATGGAAAATCTCATTACATTTTTGTTACGTTCTTTGTCAAACTGAAGTTTATTAATGCGAGTACTTATAATTATTTAGATTGACCTGTCCCGCCACGGAGTGGGGGTGAGAGTATTGTCACACACCGGGCTTACATCCAGACTCCGAGCCGCGACGAGGGATTTCATTTAAAAAAAAACCAGACAGTATTCAACGCGAGTATCGAAACTAGGCCTTCTTGATCAACAGTCGCGCTTGCTACCACTCGACCAACGAGTCAGTAAACACTCATAATCTTTACCAATTTGCAAATCACTTTTAATAAGTACTATTTAAATACACGTACGTTGTTGAAAATAACTTTAATTTATTGTACTCAACAATGCGTTTAATCTGATATATCGCTTGTGGAGACAAAGGGGAGTATTGAAATCACCTGCTTTACGTCATCTCGAACAAAGGAAAAGTCACAAATACGTAATTACTGAATAAATATCTAAGTTCAATATTCAGGTCTGACCAACCATAAAACTAGGACACCTACGACTATGACGTGTTTTCAGTTACATACAAAAGGTTCACGTCAAGTCCCTTACGGGGTAGGCAGAGAGCACGGAATGCCAAATATCTCTAGTCTTGCAGACTTGCCGTACTTCTTCCATGTTCATTACACTCTTCATACATATTGTTTTCTGTTATTTTTTATTTTATCAAAGAAAGGTATCAAACTTGGCTACCTAAATACCTAGTCGTACCACCTACCTGCTAAACAATACCTATTTGATGTTCATTGTGCAGTTTAAACTATAATAAATTGTATTCCGGAATTAAGACCACGGCTTAACAAACGTAACTTCCTGCTATGTACTCGGAGGTGGAGTTGTTTGCGATACACGCAAAATGGCTGGCAGCGGTCGGAAACGAACAGCTGAAGATCGAGCTCAGTGGCGCGCTGTTGGAGAGGCAATGTCCAGCAG